>VYZU01069243.1:51475-78709 GCA_013401355.1 Ceyx cyanopectus | reverse complement strand
GACAGGACAAGAGGCAATGGGAGTCAGTTGGAGCACAAGAGGTTGAGGGGAAACACAAGGACAAACTTGTTCCCAGTGAGGGTGGCAGAGCCTGGCAGGGGCTGCCCAGGGAGGTTGTGGAGTCTCCTGCTCTGGAGACACTTAAGACCCCCCTGGATCTGTTCCTGGGTGACTTGGTCTAGGTGCCCCTGCTCTGGCAGGGGGGTTGCACTAGATGATCTTCTAGCTTCCTCCCAACCCCTGACACTGTGATTCTGGGTGAGAACTCTCACCTGGCCCAGCAGATACTCCCTCCTCATTGTCCAACAATAACAGAATATCCAACAGACCCAAACCCCACCTGATATTTCTAAGACCAAACCATACTCTAGCCTGTTAGGCCTGTAAACTCAACAAGAAGGCTTTGCATATTGCACTGAAGAACAGCACCACTGCTCCTCCTTTCCATCAGTGAGGCAAATGCCCCACCAGACCAGTTCCCTGCTCCTGGTTTCCCACAGAACTGCTAAAAACACAGTGGAAAAAAAATTCCTAACATTTACCCTCTGCTCACAGCATGAGAGGGGCTCACTCTTCACTTAAGCTTTGTAAACCATGGTGTATTTCAACTCCAAACAGCAGGGGAGAGGCTTTGTTGCTGTCTGCAAACAATTTCAGCTGCAGCACAGGCAAACACAAACTCTACAGCCACAATTATATATATTTGTTTTAATTAGACTCTGAGTTTAGCAGGTGTATATTCCATGTTAGAGATCAGACTACTAAAAGTAAATAATATTTACATTAGAAGTGAGCTCTGAGGTTCATCAAATGGGGCTAAAAGCAGCTCTGATGAGAACAGGTTGAAGGATGAACATTCCACAACATTTCTGGGCAACCTCTTCCAATATTTGGGCCAATATATAGATTAATTAAAATATCAGTACATTCTCATATATCAGATATAGAAGTATAGTTCAATTATTCCCCTAAACACCAAAAATACACATTTGCAGACTCACAAGCCCTCCTGAGCCTCTGTAATTTATTCACACACAACTCTCCATATAATAAAGATTTTAATATTACTTTTCCAATATGCAAGTTTATGCTGCATTTCTACCTTCCACTTCAGCCCAAGGCAATTTTTTGCAATAGGAGAGAATGACCACAAAGCCAAATTAAAATAATAATTAAAAAAACCAACAACAACAACAAAAAAACCTAACACAATTTCAAGACATTTTCCAAGGAAATACACAACCTTTCCACTAATCAAGCTTGTTAAAGTTAAGAAAACAATTTACATGACAGTGACACCTCTACAACAGATGTCTAGAACATCTCTCCCTTTAAAATACAAAGAAAAACCAAACCCAAAATAAGAACAAATGTAATCTTCCTGCTGAAAAGACTCATTCCACAATCACATCTACTCCACTGGCCATGTAACTGAATTGTATTAGAAAAATAACAGTCAGGCGACAGACAAGTAAGAAAAGAGATGAAAAAAAAAAGATATGCAAAACTGCAGTCAAAAATTTATCTTAATTTTCTTCATATTTTTATATGAAGAAAATTTTAAATTTTTTTAAAATTTCATATTTTAAAATACGAAGAAAATTAAGATTTTATTTTTAAATATTTTTATTTTTAAAGCTTTTTCAGGGCCATCTTGAAATGTCAGTTCAGGAATAAGTAACACATAAGACTTGCTTAAAGTGGAAAAAATACTGGCACCTCTGATAAAAAAGAGAAAAAAGAGGCATTAAGCATTTATCTGGTAGAATATATACAATTTTACACTTTAAAAGTGAAGCTGCTTTAAGCTACAAGAAAACAAAAGACAGGAAAGGTCAATGGACATGATTGTGGTGTTGATCTTACACAGTTTGCTTTCTAAGAATTTAATATACAAACATAAAATGGGTTTGTTTGTTGTTTTTTTTCTAATCCATCATCTGGTGACAGCTACAAAGTCCCCCACTTAATAACACCAGGTAACTAATTCACTTCCCCAGCAGGGGAAAAGCCACCACACCACACAAGGATTACTTTGATGACTATCATCTAAGAAATCCAACCTAAACAGTACACATCCCAAGCTTAGAAGAGCACTAATTAATAAATATTTTTCATATTCAAGGATGCTTTGGATTTTGCTGCACATTTTAAGAATGAATGGGAAAGACCTTACAGTTCAGTTTTCTAGAACTCTGATGGTAATTATGTACTTCTTTAATACAGGTTGGTAGTTGTTTTAGTAAATTTATCCAGGACAGTTTTACATGTCTTCAAATTAAATCTAGTTTTTAAGAGTTATGGAATTTAAATAGTATTTAACTGTACTGTGCAGAATAGAGAAATTGCTTTTGCATAACTCAGCAGATTAAATAACAGGTTATTACACTCACAAGTCAAAATAAATGTCTGCACAAACAAAGATATTTAGTAAACATTTGGGCTTCTCTGCCTCACTAGTAAAGTGGTAGCTACAGAAGTGACTGTGCAAGCCAGAAAAATAAAACAGAAAAAAAAGAGAAGTATTCCAGAGGAAAACACTCTTAATTGAAGAAAACCTATTACCTACCATCTGCTTCATCTATTGTTCAAGGAAATTGTACTTTAGGGAATATTCATACCCTGAATAACAAAGGAAAACCACCTATCATCGAAGAGGAACATTCAGCTTCACTTCTGGCTTCCTTGAAGTCATCAGGACCTACAACCAGAAGTGAAATAAGCAGGAAGTGTGCTGAGAGAAAGGAAGCCACATGATGAGAGAACACACTGACAAGTACTGACAGAGCTGCCAATTGCCTTCCAGGTTGAGCAAGGCTGTCCCAGGCTTGCATTAACATCATAAAATCATGGAATCAGAGCATGTTTAGGGCTGGAAGGGAGCTCCAAAGGTCATCTAGTGCAGCCCCCTGCAGGGAGCAGGGACACCCTCAACTAGCCCAGGCTGCTCAGAGCCTTGGCCAACCTCCCCTGCCATAGCTCCAGGGATGCTGCCCCAACCTCAAAACCTTCACTGGATCTGTCTCAAGTGAGCAAACCTGAGTTAACAACAAACTTGTGTTAACAGCAAACAGCTAAAAGCATGACTTAGAATGCACAAACCCTCAACTTTTTTGAGCCATTGCCATTTTTACACTCCTAGATGGAGCTTGTAAGGATCCAAATAGGGAGATTAAGGCTAAGAAATCATCCTTTAAGAATTCAGTGAGGAAAAGCTATGAAAAATTCAGGAGTGCAAGCAGCACTGCTTTATGGAAATGAATATTCACACTAATTTAGAGGAGACAAAAATCAATCTTAACCACAGGCAGTGTATTTCCTGGGTGAAGATACAGACAGCAAGCATCTGGCCACCTCAGAGGAAGGAGAAGAAGACCTGTTCTTTCAGAGCTTACATATTTCCTGCTGGATTTGCCAACTTTTAGCTTTCCTAAGTACAGTTCTATTAATTTAGATACACCAGGCTAAATTACCTCTACAGTTGGGAAATGCTACCAATGCACATGGTGTGCTGCTGCAGTCCTCTAGCATAACTGCCTTCCAGCTCAGTAACTCCATCCTGAGCATAAACAGCTGTAAAAAGTTATTACAGGTTATGCATACACATCCTTCAGCTCACCAAAGCAGCTGTTTAACTAACAGAAATAAAGTGTATAGCAACCTCAGCATGTAGGAACATACACCACAGCAACAGGCAAAACTCAATTTGCATCCTGAAAAAAATATTTTACACTAAAGCAACTGTGAAGAGAGGAGAAAACAACAAAACAAGGTTATCAAGGTGAAGAAGAGCAGAAAAATGCACAAAGCCTCTCCTCTCACTTCCGCATACAAAACCTGCAAGAAAGTTGGAGCACTAACTCCAAATCAGCCAAAAATTGAAATTCAAGAGCTTTAAACTCGTTCAGTGAAATCAATTAGCTGGGGAAAGGAAAAAAAATGTAGAAAGTCTGATGATGCTGTTTTCCTGACCCCAGTTGTGCCTTGCACTCTCATGAAGGGAAGGATGGGTTGATGACAGTCCTCTCATTCCTTCTGCTTTCAGAAAGCAAGCAGTGGGTGGTAGGTATCTCAATAATTTCTGACAGATGTCAGAACATACAGAAAAGACTCTAAACATTTTTGTTCCTACTTTTATGCTAATTAACTCTGCTGATGGCAACCATTTCCATCAAGTAAAAGTTTACCTCTCAAACAAGCTGGCACACTCGTGTGTCACACACCACCCAAAGGTCATGAAACTCACACTGTGTAAAAAGGAGAATCAGTCTGAACACAAATGTTTGAGGCACAGACAACACACACACACAAATACTTCAGAGTATACAGACACAAAAATCAGCTTCACGTTGACATTGCTAGCACCATAATATTTGGGGTTAGATATAAACAAAGTAAATGTCATCTAAAACTAACTTCCTCTGGCACTTGGAAATCTGGGAGGGTTTTTCCAGAGATCTTAAAGTCAACTGATTTTTCCAAAACCTAAACCATTACCCACGTTTAACCTCACAACAGACAGTGAAGTAGAACCAGTTCTCTGATGCATTTTACTCTGCAAGCCATAAGTGACAATCAGCAAGGGAGGAGCTGCCAGGCTCCGGTTTGTAGAGTTCACCAGGAACTTTATTTTTCCCCTACAGCCTGTGGCCACACCTGACTAAATTTACACTTCGGGGCCGTAACTATAGCAAGGTTAAGAACCGTTTTATGGCTGAAGGCACTCACGGGACCCAGGAGCAGCTCCCGGGGGGAGACCAGGAGGAGCTCCCGGGGGGACTCAGGAGCAGCTCCCGGGTGTCCCAGGAGCCCCGGCCACCATCGCCCGCGCTCCGTGTTGACAATCAGGAGCAACCTGGCCCTCTGCAAGCGCGGAGCCTCGTCCTGCTCCCCGCTCGCTCCCCTCACCTCCGGGCCGCCTCAAGCGCCCCGAGTCACTCGCTTGTGCCCCGCGGGACGGGGGAGAGGGGGGGACGCGGTCCCGAGCGAGAGGCAGCGGGGTGACAGACGGCGGCGGGACTTCGCGGGCAGGGAGTCTGCGGGGCCGCTGGGTCCCGCCTCGGAAGCTTCCCGTCCGACCGAGCTCCCACCCGCGCCGAAGGAGCGAGGCCGCGGCGACCCACCGAGAGCGGAGCGGTTGTCCAGCCAGGCGGCCGTTGGGCCCAGCGAGGGCGCAGTCGGCGGAATCCCGCCGGTCGCCGGCGGTGCCATCCCCGCGCTGCCTCCGCAACCGCCCGGCCCACGGCGGCGGGGCGCGCCCTGCCCGCAAAGCGCCTGCGCGGGGCCGCCAGCCCGAGCCGGCCCGGGGCGGAGCTGCACCGGCTGTCCCGCTGCACTGGGTGTCCCGCCGCACTTGCGTCCCCCTGCACAGGGTGTCCCGCTGCTCTGGGTGCCTCTCTGCACTCTGCTCCAGTAGCCGGGAGGCGTACACTGTTCTCGGGTCTTCACAGGGGGAGGGCGGAGTCGAGGCTGTGCCGCGGCCTGGCTGGGACAAAGGAGGGTAGAGCTTTGTTGTGGGAGGGTTATGTCGAGGTTGTTCCCCGCCACCAGAAGCAGTGGCCCTGCTCAGCATGCTCAGAGGATAGAATCAGAATGGTTAGGGCTGGAAGGGACCTCCAAAGGGCATCTAGTGCAGCCCCCTGCAGGGAGCAGGGACACCCTCAACTAGCCCAGGCTGCTCAGAGCCTTGGCCAACCTCCCCTGCGATAGCGCCAGGGATGGGGCTTCAACCTCCTCCCTGGGGAGCCTCTTCCACTGATCCAACACCCTCAAGGGCAAGAACTTCCTGATAACCAGTCTAAATCTACTCTCATTTAAACCCATTACTCTTGGAAACAGCCCCTCTCCAGCCTTCCCGTAGCAGTGTCAAGATACTTGTCATCCCCATCTTCTCCATCCCTGTTCCTATTAAGAAAACAGAATAATTGAAGGCTGGATTTCTTTCAAGTTAGATGATTTTTAATGCTCAAAACTTCAGATAATATGTGGAGTCTCCCTAGCTTCTGAGATTTGATCATCAATAACAAAGTGCCTGTCCTCAGATATGATAGGACTAAATTGATTTGAAAATGAGAGTAACAAAATAAATATAAATAATAATATATAAATATTAATTAAATATAAATCATAATATATAAAATAAATATAATATAAAATATAAATATTAGTCAAGTTGCCATGTAATTCAGGAGTGACTTTATGCAGAGAGATTTGCTCTCTGGGTAGAATTGGGCTGCTTGACTCTCCTTGTTCTCTGTTGGGTTTTTTTTCAGCCCATTTAAAATGTATTTTAAAGAATTAGGAATTTAATGTCCTGGAAAAGTATGTAGACCTCTAAGAAATCTCTAGCAAAGGATTTACACGCCTCAGTGATTAGCTGAGATGCTCACTTCCTCAAGAGAAGTCCTGCTTAACTTGATCTTGCTGTTTGCAGGTGGAATAGCACGTTCCTGAAAATAATACTGAGGCTGGAACTATTAAAGAAAAATAGAAGCCATGAAAGTGATCTGTTAGATGGTGAGACTTCTGCTGGTCAACTGAACTATTAGCTACCACATTTTATCTCCTGAAGCATGAAGACATCATGTGGGTAAAAGCCCAGAGCCAAGTAAGTAATCATTATATAATTAAAATGTTGGTATGTGGAGAACAACCTTTGTTTCCACCAAGATTTCAGAAGTTACTCTGTTTTATGCAAATACGACCTGCCAAGTTTGCAGCAAGGTTTAGAGCTCAGTCCAGAACAGATCAGTTGAGATAAACTTCAAATCTTGTTAGACCTGTTTATTTCTACTGCTTATTACACTAAGTTCTTCAGAGAGCCACATACAAACTAAAAACCTGCAGGGAGAGGGAAGAGATCTGCTTTGAGTTCCAGCCCATTGTACTCACAACAGTATTTCTATTTAGATGTATAATCCCTGGTAAATCCACAATCATTTGTAGCCAGAAAACACTCAAAAGCATATTATTATAAAATAATATGAGTATGGGGAATTTCTGCAGCTCCTTCTCTTGCCCTCTCTAAGACCAGCTATGCAGGAATCTTCAGACCAACACTGCTTTTTTTTTCTCAATTGTAGATGCTGTTCTGCTTCATACAACCACCCAGATCTTCAGAGCAGCAGAACCTTGAGTCCTAATCATGAGCATATAGAATAATTGTATTTCTTTCCTGCTACCTCAATGGTTTTTTTAATTTTTTATTTTTTTTTTTATGCTTAAAACAGTGTCTGAGCCTCAAAACATTGCATTGGTTGGTGATTTCACACACTGCCACACTGCTGTTGGGAGACAAGTTATACAGATAAATGTTGATTTTTTTGGGTGGCTACTGATAGTATCAGAGCTAGAAAAAATAAAATTAAAATAAAATAAAATAACATAACATAAAATAAAATAAAATAAAATAAAACAAAACAAAATAAAAGCCCAGCAAAGCTCTGACACTTGCAAAGGACACCTGACTGATGCACTTTCTAGCCACNTAAATCCACAATCATTTGTAGCCAGAAAACACTCAAAAGCATATTATTATAAAATAATATGAGTATGGGGAATTTCTGCAGCTCCTTCTCTTGCCCTCTCTAAGACCAGCTATGCAGGAATCTTCAGACCAACACTGCTTTTTTTTTCTCAATTGTAGATGCTGTTCTGCTTCATACAACCACCCAGATCTTCAGAGCAGCAGAACCTTGAGTCCTAATCATGAGCATATAGAATAATTGTATTTCTTTCCTGCTACCTCAATGGTTTTTTTAATTTTTTATTTTTTTTTTTATGCTTAAAACAGTGTCTGAGCCTCAAAACATTGCATTGGTTGGTGATTTCACACACTGCCACACTGCTGTCGGGAGACAAGTTATACAGATAAATGTTGATTTTTTTGGGTGGCTACTGATAGTATCAGAGCTAGAAAAAATAAAATTAAAATAAAATAAAATAACATAACATAAAATAAAATAAAATAAAATAAAACAAAACAAAATAAAAGCCCAGCAAAGCTCTGACACTTGCAAAGGACACCTGACTGATGCACTTTCTAGCCACAAAGGGAGCTTCTGAAGGTAGGCAGCACCTAAATAAGGGTCAGTATCAAGATCAGTTCAGCTCAGCATTGCAGAGCAAGGAGCTCTGCACCTTAAAATAGGAACAGAGATCTATTTTAGCAGCCAAAAAGGTTACCAGCTGCAATATAACCACACCAAGAACTTGTGGTTTAATCAGCTGAGGAAATGTTGGCATATGATCCTTGCCTGACACATGGCCAGCTACTTACAATATTTTCCAGCAGGGGTAGTGGTGTTTTCAGGTTAATTTAGGGTGGTGAATATGATGGGGAGGGGGATTACTTTTGCTTTTTTGTGCATCCTTGGGATTTTCCTCTGCTGTTGTGCAGATAAATAAAGCTCATGTTGCTGATCCTTTCTGTGTTCAAAGGGCTGTCATGCTTCCAGTGGATGATTAACAGATAAACCCAACTGCAGTAAATAATTCTGTGGAGAATGCCCTGTTGACACCTGGAACTTAGTCTCATTCAAGCCCTGCTGGCTCCCTGGGCAGCTTGCAGAGGGTGTCCAACACCAGGCAGAGGTGAGGGATGGAAGTATTTTATTTCCTAGCAGTTATTATTTCCCATTTTTGTCACAAATATTTATCAATTTTCCTGTTAAATTAAAATTAAATTATTAAATTTTCCTGTCCTGTTAAATACCAAAGCTGACTCCTTTTCTTTGAATACTTTGAATAAAAACTGCAATATTTAACAAGAAAGATGAGAAAATACTCTGAAAACAAACCCATCTCTTTTAAACTTTGCAAGTTTAAAAGCTTACAAATCTAGTTTAAAAAAAAAATACTGAAATACCTATTTTTTTACTGTAAGATGGTTGTGTATAACATTTCTAGTGCTGTTTAAATTAACTGCCAGGTGTTCTAACAGTATCAGAAGTTCCTCACACAATACAGAGATGGGCATAAGATAAGAGGATATCTATTTAAAAAGAAAATACCTCCAGTTTATGTGCCACACATTTTGGGATGTGCTGAGCAAACTGCAGCTGCTGCATGACTCAAAATGGGTGGTGTGGGGAACTCAGTGACTCGTGGCTGTGTTTGTGTTCAACTGCTTGGTTTTTAGGGCATGAGCTGAATGCTGTGTTTAAGCATTTCAATTAAGAATTTAGAATAGTCTTCAGTAAGTCTTCCTGAGGACAGTTTCTCTGGCATGAGAAGAAAGCCATGGGCAGGTTATCTTTGCCTGCTCACACTGCTGATGACTCCATGTATTGGCCATAGATGGGATTTATTCTTCCTGTTTACTTCATACTTACTGAGCTTTTCAATTAAGTCAGATGATTGCTGCAAAGTAAATCTTGAAATAGAAAAGCATTATCTCATTGCCACTCAATTGTTGGCAAATATTTTAATGGCATTTTTGACAGGAAGTCTTTGCTCCAGCAAATATTTACATCTAGAGAGGAAACTACCATTTTCTCCACAATACTATTGCAGTACACCAGCAGTTTGTGCAAGAAAGCAACAGTAGAATGCTGTAATAAAGAGCAGTTTGCAGAGTGGCTTGTTAAAACTTCTATTATTTTATTATATTTTTAATTATTTTTATTTTTTATTATTTTTATGATAGTCCTTTCTTCATCTGACACAGAAAATTTCTCTCTCTCTTTGCCATCAGTGCACAATAGCTACAGCTCACCAGAGAGGCTGGGAATGGCAGCTCTAGCCTGCCCATGTGGTGGAGCCATCCTGGACTCTCTGGTGACCACAGCAGTGGCAATAGAAGCCTGGTCAAGCAGACCTGTCTTGGGTCATCTGGGCTTTGTCTGTCAACAAATAGAATTGATAATATCACTGTATTTGAGTTTTTACTGAAGATTTTCTGCAGTGGTGGTTTTGCACTACATCCTATTTTCCTAAGAAGTTTCAAACAATCTTCATGCTTCCTAATGACTCAGGTTTCTTTTTTTCTGTTTCCCATCTCTATCTGCAGGTACATTTTTTTTGGTGTATGCAATGCTTTCCTTCCTCAAGAGTTAAAGTTTTGTTCACTTTCTTCTTTTTTGGTTTGTTGGAGTTTTTTTGTTTTTTTGTTTTGTTTTGTTTGTTTTTAGGTTTGTGTACACATGATCTGAAGCATTATACCATGAACTATCAATTCTTAACATAGATTTAATTACATGATGGTCATACATCCCTGGACAAGACCTAAATGTCTCATTGATATAATTGTGTTGGAGGCAGCAAATATTAGAATCACTTGCAGTATATTTGCAAAGACTTAGTCACTGTTTGCAATGTTCTGAAGCTGCTGTTGTTAAATGAGAAAGAAACTATCATTTAAATCAAATATATTCAAACCTTTTTAGTACATTCTCTTTTAGGACCAAGAGAGGGCATCCTTTTCCCATTCAATCAGCATGGGAACACTGGAATAAGAAAAGCTTTTAAGAACCTAGTTATTTTATTAACTATTCTGTTCCATTTTAGCAAAAAGCTTCTTGAAGTTTCAACACAGCTCTTTAAAAAGCAAACTGTAATTCAATCTCCAGGTTCTTTGAGCCCATTTTAAGACCTGCTATCAGAATTTCTTAGTAGAGCCTTTCATTTAGTGCTTGCAGGGTTTCAGCAGGATATGCTTTATCTCCTCTGCTAAGAGTAAATAATCTGCATTAGTAAGATTATAGCTCTTTTAAATCAGTGCCTTCACTGCAGATTTTGAAATGTATTTAGGAAAAGCAAGGTAGAGCATTTAGTGTTACCTTCTTTCCAGCACAAATGTGAAGCTCCTAACTTTCCATCTTTTAGACATTCTTTCCTCCATCAGTGGGACATCAGACGCATCTTCTGCACGTCAGATCAGCTTTCCTGTCTGTAAAAACAAACATTTCAGGTTAGGTGGTGTAAAGTGTGGTAGCTGCATATTATCAAAGCACACTGTGCCAGTTTTTTTAAAGCCACCTCCTTTCCCCTTTGATATGGCCACCGTGCCTCTCAGCCATGCATTTCCAGCCTGAGCAGTCAATGGGAACTGCTGCAGGTTCAGCACTTTTGAGAAACAGCTTACTGAGAACTCTGAAGTTGGATTTAGAAGCTTAACATTTTTGGGGAAACTTGTCTATAATCCTCATAACTTACTGTTGTTAAGGCAAATATCTACCCAGTATAGTTATGCTGCGGCCACTTTAGGTTTTTTTTCACTTCCACTCCTGGTAACTAATTAAGGAAACCTTTCCATAGCATAGGACAAGAGAACTGTCAGCATCACTTTCAACCCCATTTGTGTAGCAGACAGCACTGTGTTGTCCAAATCAAGTTGTACTCTTATTAAGTCTACTTAGGTATCCAGAAATTTACCTAAAAAAGGAAGAAGTTTCTTTAGTTGCAATAAAAAAATATGAATAAGAAAATATGTTAAATTCATGTGCCCTATTTAATTATTTCATAAAGGAATTGGGCCAAAAGAATCTGTTTATGTTACATTAATTCTGTGAAAACAATCCATTAAATACTTTACTTTTGTCATAGCATAATTGGAATCATTTGCATAATGAGTGAGTTCAATAGCATGCATTTGTTAGACTCATTTAGTTTTCATTTAAACTTGCATTTTGGGGCTTTAAAAGTGAAACAACATCTAAGAGAAGGGCCTGGATCCAAAATATACTTGAAAAGACCTGGCATTAACTCTATCTTTGTCCTATCTGTTGAACAAACACGAGTTAATTCATCCTTGAACCTGGCAACAGTGCTGTCTGGAACAAGACAGAAAAAGCACATTTTGGTAGCTCAGCTGCCACAGCATCCAAGAAATGCTTGGCCAGCCAGAGGTCAGGAGTTGATGCCAAAAGTGGAAATCAGAAAAAAACCCTTTCAGTTGCAAACAAGAGGCTTACAATAAACAATGGAAAAAAAAAAATTCCAAGTGGAAATGTAAAATAACCTGACACATCCTTGGGTAGGCAACAGATACAATATGCACTACATCCTTCTCTTCCTGGGCTTCCCTCTCATGGTGTTACAAGAACTTTATCTAAAACAACATCCTCTTCTGAGGGCTCTGTGTGCTGTTTGAAATGTAAATGTCCACCACAGTCTGCAAAGAATCAATAGTTTTCTTCTTGTCTGTCTCCCAGCTAGTGACAAAACTGAAAACTAATTAAAATCTTGAGTTTTTCAGACTGCACAAAGTAGTAAAGACATGTAAGCACTTTAAGCTCTGAGAAGCTACAGTTTAGCTTGTTAGCAGTAATATTCTATAATCCTTAATCCTTTATTTCTGTAAATATCAATTGCTGTGTGTCAACTGGCAGTAAAAAAAAAGTGACTTTATGTCTGTATTTTGCTTATAATCGTTATCCCAAATCAGGGTTCTCCTGAGGTCACCCCACATTTATATTGACTTGAACAACAAATCTAAGCAGCCTGAGTCCCGCTAAAAGTCACACTTGTAAAAAACAGAGTTTTCTTCCCTCAGTTATGCCAAGAAGGAGGCAGCAGCTTGGTAAACTGAACTAGGGAGGATGGAGCCAGACTCTGCTCAGTGTCATCCAGTGACAGGACAAGAGGCAATGGGAGTCAGTTGGAGCACAAGAGGTTGAGGGCAAACACGAGGACAAACTTGTTCCCAGGGAGGGTGGCAGAGCCTGGCAGGGGCTGCCCAGGGAGGTTGTGGAGTCTCCTGCTTTGGAGACATTCCAGACCCACCTGGATCTGTTCCTGGGTGACTTGGTCTAGGTGCCCCTGCTCTGGCAGGGGGGTTGGACTAGATGATCTTCTAGCTCCCTTCCAGCCCCTCACATTCTGTGGTTCTGCGAACTAAGCTGCTCAGTTCATCACATTCACGCCGCTACCATCGGAAAGCTCGCTCCGCCCCTCCCGCTTCTCCCGCTTCTCCCTCCGCCTCCTCTGGGGGCTCCTCACGGGCCGCCACCGCCTCCTTTGCGTTTCCCCAGGGGCTTGTGCAGCCGGCGGGGGTCTCCCAGCAGCACCGTGCCGGCGGCGGGCGCTGCCCAAGCCCCCGGGACATCCTCCTTTAGTGCACGGCTCCGGCTGGGAATACGCGCAACCCCCGGCGGTGCTGCCGGGACGCAGGGCGGGGTAGATGGGGCGGGGCGGCTTCGTCACAGCCCTAGCCCTGACCCCGGGCAGGCGGGCGGGGCAGAGGCGGAGGCGGAGCGGAGGCGGGGCGGCCCCGGCGCGTCCCTGGCCCTGACCCCAGCAGAGCCCGAGCCCGGACAAGGCAGGCAGGCAGGCAGGCAGGCAGGCAGGCGGGCGGGCGGGGCGGGGGTGGTTCGGCCCGTCACGGCCGCGGCGGGCGGAGCGGAGCGGGCGAGCTCCGGAAGAGGGAAGGAGGCAGGGAGGCGGCATCGGCATCGCATCGGCAGCGGGATGGCAGCGGCGGGCAGCGCGGCACCGAGGAGCTCCGGCGGGGATGGAGCTCTCCGCCGAGCGGCCGAGCAGTGGCTGCTCTGGGATAAGGTGAGGGCGGGCGGGAGTTCGCCGGCGTCCTCCGCTCTTTCACGAAACTTTCCGGTTTTGTTCACTCAGATATTGTTTTCAAGACACCGGGACTTGCTTCAGAAACACTGGCAAATGCAGCATCCATCCTCTCTTTTTTTTTTTTTTTTTTCCTGGCAGTGCTTACTGATCCAGTGCTTAGTGATTTTAGGTATCAGGAAAAATGTCTTTGCAGAGAGGGTGGTTGGGCATTGGAATGGGCTGCCCAGGGAGGTGGTGCAGTCCCCATCCCTGGAGGTGTTTCAAACCGTGTGGCTGTGGTGCTGGGGGACATGGTTTAGGGACCCTGTCAGGGCAGGGGGAACGGTTGGACTCGATCTTAAAGGTCTCTTCCAACCAAATGATTCTATGATCCTCACTAATAATTCCTGAATCTTCAATGTTTCCTGTTTCTCATGGGTTTTCTTTCCTTTTCTGGAGCATTATTTCCCTTCCTGTCAAGGGAGTTGAGCATCTTTGTGTCCTCAGCCTTGGTCTTGACAGCACTGTGCTCAGAGGTAAAATGTGTTTCAGATTATCAACGAAAACATAGAAGAATCTATGAAAGAAAAGGCAGCATCCCTTATGATATTTTACTTTTGAAAGATTAGCTCTTTTATATAACAGTTGATTCTTTGACTCAGTAAGAACTGATTGATGTGCAATACCCACTGCTGATTGCTCAAAAACCATGAGGTGTTTTCATTTCTAGGGGAGCTCTTACACATCTGTGTTGAGTAACAGCAGAATTTGATATAACCCTTGTCCCTTTACTCTGATATAAAAAAAAAAAAAGTTTCGTTCTTGATGTGTAGAGATAGGTTAATATTTAATTATGATAAGCTGCCTATTTCTTACAAAATAATAGTTTGCAAGAGTGAGCCCAGATGGTCCTGCTGCCCTAACAGAAGTTTCTACCTAAATGACAACTAGTGAGCTGGCTACCAGGCTGTTTAAATCACTGTGTTCATTGCAGTAGCATCATATCCTTCATTCTTTCTATTATCAATTATAAAATGATGGACAGAGGGTAGCTTCTGTTTCATTAACAATAAAAGCTGGTTAGGCAGTAACTATCTGTCTACTCTGAAACCTTGTGGGGACTCCTGCTCAGGTAGGGGGGTTGGACTAGATGGTCTTCTAGGTCTCTTCCAACCCCTAACATTCTGTGATGAAACCTCTCTGGGGCCTCCCTGTAGAGTAAAGTAAATAACTCGAGTGTTACCAGGTGCTGTTTAAGCAGATTGCACTACTGGACAGTAATTCAGTATTAAATCACCTGCCAGTGTATTCACAGAAACCAATATTCTCATACATTCCATACATGGCATGACAATATTACTCAAATAAAAACAATATTGGAAGAGTTACCTGTGCAATTAAGAAAAAAAAAAAAGGAAAATTCTTAGGAGAATACAACCCATAATTCTAACAGCAATTCTGGAAAGACTGGGCTTGGGCCATTACTTGTGTGTGTGTGTGGAGTGGAGGGGGCAGGGGAAGAAAAAAACAAACAATGAAATTCATACAATGCAGTTTTCTTCAGCAGTTGATGTGGCTTGAAGCTGTGAGAGCCAGGCAGCCACCTGGGTAAGTACAATCCTGTAATCAGACCTGAAAAGCTGGAGGAGTTTCACCAGAGATCCCAAACCTGGGAAATTCCTCTAATAAACATAACAGACAAAAATCCTCTTGGTTGTGAGAGCAACAGAATGTTCCTAGAGTAATGTTGTTGTGTTATATAATATCACAGGATTATATTTGTTCTTATAATTATGGATTATAACAACTCTGTAATTCAGCCTCCTACAAGGAAGTGTCAGTGGCAACATTCTTGGACTGGTAATTCTTAAGCTGGAAATAGTAATTCTGGGATACCTGATTGCATATTGCACCAAGGAAACACAATTAATGGTTTTCTTATGTACCTTAGTACATAAGAAAATGTACATTCTAGTTGTTTGCTCATGAGCACTGAAATATCTTTAGCTTTTTCAATATTTCAACTCTGTTGTTCATCCTGCAGCAGCAGGTGCACAGGTGGATTATGAGAGCATCCAGTACCTGGTCTCAGTTTGGTGTGCAGAATGTTTACACCTCTCTGTGCAACCTCACTCACCTGCTACGTGTTCTGCAGCATTTTCTGGAGCTGTAGAAAATAGATTTTTCAATTTATTTATTTTTTTCCCTAGGATGAAATGCCTCCCCTTGCTGTAAGCACACCTAGGTCATCCAAGAAAGAGTAAAATGTATGAGTTTTATTTTATTAGTTGACTAGAAATCAAAGCTGGTGTCCAGGTGGGGATGGTAATCTTTGCACTGGAGTGTAAAGTGTGTGTAAGCACGCAGTGAGTAAGCTGTGGAGCGTGCTGCCTCTCCACATAANATTCCTGAATCTTCAATGTTTCCTGTTTCTCATGGGTTTTCTTTCCTTTTCTGGAGCATTATTTCCCTTCCTGTCAAGGGAGTTGAGCATCTTTGTGTCCTCAGCCTTGGTCTTGACAGCACTGTGCTCAGAGGTAAAATGTGTTTCAGATTATCAACGAAAACATAGAAGAATCTATGAAAGAAAAGGCAGCATCCCTTATGATATTTTACTTTTGAAAGATTAGCTCTTTTATATAACAGTTGATTCTTTGACTCAGTAAGAACTGATTGATGTGCAATACCCACTGCTGATTGCTCAAAAACCATGAGGTGTTTTCATTTCTAGGGGAGCTCTTACACATCTGTGTTGAGTAACAGCAGAATTTGATATAACCCTTGTCCCTTTACTCTGATATAAAAAAAAAAAAAGTTTCGTTCTTGATGTGTAGAGATAGGTTAATATTTAATTATGATAAGCTGCCTATTTCTTACAAAATAATAGTTTGCAAGAGTGAGCCCAGATGGTCCTGCTGCCCTAACAGAAGTTTCTACCTAAATGACAACTAGTGAGCTGGCTACCAGGCTGTTTAAATCACTGTGTTCATTGCAGTAGCATCATATCCTTCATTCTTTCTATTATCAATTATAAAATGATGGACAGAGGGTAGCTTCTGTTTCATTAACAATAAAAGCTGGTTAGGCAGTAACTATCTGTCTACTCTGAAACCTTGTGGGGACTCCTGCTCAGGTAGGGGGGTTGGACTAGATGGTCTTCTAGGTCTCTTCCAACCCCTAACATTCTGTGATGAAACCTCTCTGGGGCCTCCCTGTAGAGTAAAGTAAATAACTCGAGTGTTACCAGGTGCTGTTTAAGCAGATTGCACTACTGGACAGTAATTCAGTATTAAATCACCTGCCAGTGTATTCACAGAAACCAATATTCTCATACATTCCATACATGGCATGACAATATTACTCAAATAAAAACAATATTGGAAGAGTTACCTGTGCAATTAAGAAAAAAAAAAAAGGAAAATTCTTAGGAGAATACAACCCATAATTCTAACAGCAATTCTGGAAAGACTGGGCTTAGGCCATTACTTGTGTGTGTGTGTGGAGTGGAGGGGGCAGGGGAAGAAAAAAACAAACAATGAAATTCATACAATGCAGTTTTCTTCAGCAGTTGATGTGGCTTGAAGCTGTGAGAGCCAGGCAGCCACCTGGGTAAGTACAATCCTGTAATCAGACCTGAAAAGCTGGAGGAGTTTCACCAGAGATCCCAAACCTGGGAAATTCCTCTAATAAACATAACAGACAAAAATCCTCTTGGTTGTGAGAGCAACAGAATGTTCCTAGAGTAATGTTGTTGTGTTATATAATATCACAGGATTATATTTGTTCTTATAATTATGGATTATAACAACTCTGTAATTCAGCCTCCTACAAGGAAGTGTCAGTGGCAACATTCTTGGACTGGTAATTCTTAAGCTGGAAATAGTAATTCTGGGATACCTGATTGCATATTGCACCAAGGAAACACAATTAATGGTTTTCTTATGTACCTTAGTACATAAGAAAATGTACATTCTAGTTGTTTGCTCATGAGCACTGAAATATCTTTAGCTTTTTCAATATTTCAACTCTGTTGTTCATCCTGCAGCAGCAGGTGCACAGGTGGATTATGAGAGCATCCAGTACCTGGTCTCAGTTTGGTGTGCAGAATGTTTACACCTCTCTGTGCAACCTCACTCACCTGCTACGTGTTCTGCAGCATTTTCTGGAGCTGTAGAAAATAGATTTTTCAATTTATTTATTTTTTTCCCTAGGATGAAATGCCTCCCCTTGCTGTAAGCACACCTAGGTCATCCAAGAAAGAGTAAAATGTATGAGTTTTATTTTATTAGTTGACTAGAAATCAAAGCTGGTGTCCAGGTGGGGATGGTAATCTTTGCACTGGAGTGTAAAGTGTGTGTAAGCACGCAGTGAGTAAGCTGTGGAGCGTGCTGCCTCTCCACATAACCCTGTTGCCTGGTGGCTGGAGTGTGCCATCTGTCCCCTTGCCTCATCTGCTGCCAAGAAATCAAACACTGGGCTTCATAAATACCACGTTATGAAGATGAAGATGTTGGGGCATATGGGATTTTACTGAGTTTAGAAACAGAGTTAATAACAATAGAATTAATAGCAGAGTTAATAAGTAAGAGTTAATAGAGCCAATATAAGCAATACACCAAGAAACTCCTGACCATTCACAAGCATTCCCATCACCACAGGCCTTTTATTTCAGAATTCAGCTGTAGTTGCTAAGCTTTCATCCTGAGTGTTGTGCTTGTTTTTCCAAATATTACCTGTAAATGCATTGCAGATTGTCATCTCTTAACTTCTCACCAGTCAACTTAGTTTTGCTGCTGTCTCTGGTGTCAGCCAGTCCTTGGACAAGGTCATGATCTTAATTAAAAAAAAAATATTTAAAAATGTCAATTTTAATAGCATTTTAAGTAAGTATTTCTTCTTCGTCATCTTTCTTTTATGTTTAGAGCAGTTCCTATGTTGAGATGATGACAATTTTTTTGTTGGTTGGTTGGTTTTGGTTTGAAAAATACTAAAATAGGCATCTTGGAAATCTTTTTTTTCTTCACAAAATGTGATCTATACACTGCCTCCAAGGCAGAATGTTCACTTAAGGAGATAAATATAAACAATTCTTGAGAGCTGCTCAAGTAAGTATCTTGAGATTGCACAAAGAAGCTGCAGCAGGAGTTCTGCTGTCCTTGGAGTGGTGTTCTGCACATGAAATAAACCAGTACAGAAAGTGGGAAAGAAAGTCAGCATTGCTAAGCTGGTTGGTATTAAAACCAACCAATCAACCACAGCCTTTCCCAGAAAATCTGTATTTTCTATCTACAGAATCCCAAAACCTGTGCAATAGTGAAGCAGCTGTTGGCTGAAGGAAATGCAGCTGAACTGCAGAAGTACTTTGGCTCCAGGATGGAGTTTGGCACAGCAGGGCTCAGAGCTGCCATGGGAGCAGGGATTTCCCACATGAATGACCTGACTATTATCCAGACAACCCAGGTACTGTGTTCAGCACCTCACCTCACCTCACTGCCTGCATTTATGAATGGAAAAGCCTCAATTTGTGACAAGAAAATGGGTATGGAAGTACTTGTGCTTCTCTGGAATTTCTACTATTCCTCCAGTTTAAATAATTGTTCATTATGATAATTATTAGCTCAGTGCCCATCTCAGGAAACCAGCAGAGAGAAGCTATGAAGCCATTAAAATGTTATTTTCCATCACTTATTTGCAATTTAATTTATACACAGCTGCAGTTAAGCTCACGTGGATCAAGTCCTGCCATAACAACTGGGAAAAGCACCAAAGGCAGACAGAACTTGGCTAAATGTTGTGTATGCTGGGCATGAATTTACATAATGCAGTGAAATTATTTGTACACATACAGGTCCTAAAGTCATTTACTTTGGGAGAGCTTATGTTATGTACACTCACCTTTCTAAGACATCAGCACCTTGGCAATCCTCTTAATGCAATGATAAAATAAACATTAAAATTAGGGTAATGAGGTGGATTTATTGTTGTCTTCAGGGATTTTGCAGATACCTTGAGAAGAATTTCAGTGACCTGAAGAAGAGAGGAGTTGTGATTGGTTTTGATGCTCGTGCCCACCTTTCCAGTGGAGGTAGCAGCAAAAGGTACCTAGGTTTGGGTATTTTTGATCACAAAAGGTAGCTACAGAATACATCTGAGCACAGATCATATCTGCTTCAAAAGTATTTTTGCTTTCTGTAAAGTTTAAAATGAGGGCTTGATGCTATTTTGATATTGTTACTACCAAAGCACTTAGAGTTGTGCTTCACCTGTTGGGTCACAGTGAAGGGGTGCACTCAAACTGGGTCTGTAGAATAATTTGGGGCTTTTGTTTGGGGTTTTTTTTCAGAGGGGAGAAGCAGTGAATTTTAGGCAACTTAACTGTGGAGAAAATGAGTATATTTCCTAGTCATCTTTTGTTTCTATTTAGGTTTGCAAGACTGGCTGCTAATACATTCATCAGCCAAGGAGTTCCAGTGTATCTGTTCTCTGACATAACACCAACTCCTTTTGTGGTAGGTTCCTCTGTCACATCTCTCTGTTACATGCCAACTGTTTTGGACTGATTTAAGATAAGAGCTCTCTCCAGAACAATTCTTTTTGGAACCACACAATGTTGCTCTCAAAATGCAGCCTGGATGAGTTGTAATTTCCTACCCTATGCAACTTCTGTCACCACCCCAACAGACTTTGCACCCTTAGAGACCCCAGGGGTCTCAAGCCATTCTGCAGCAGGCAACAAAAGTATTTAATTTCCTTCTGGAAAAACACTCCCTTGAAATCCACAATGTGTCTGAAACAACAGTAAGAACATAAAAATGGGGAAAATGCACATTTAACACCTTCCACTTCAGCTAACTCTCTCTTGTTACAGCCATACACAGTAACTCACCTGAAGCTCTGTGCTGGAATTATGGTTACAGCTTCCCATAATCCAAAACAAGATAATGGTTACAAGGTAATTACTATACAACCTATTTTCTGGCTTTTTTTCAAGATGCTTTCTTTTTTTTTTTTTTGTGTAGAGACACTAATCCTACTGTGTGTAGTATAGACCAAAGATAGATAGATATATATATCTATATATAGCTATAAGAATAACAATTAAAATCCTAGCTCTAAAAAGCAGGAAGGTAAGTAATTTCATACTTTGGAACACTTCAAAATATTAACTGACCTCTTTTCAAAAGCTTTAATAATTTTTCCATGATTTAAAAATATCTCTTTAGTTTTACAAATCCAGAGAATTAAAAATATGCAAAACCTAATGAGTTGCCTATACAAAATGAATAAATTCTATTAATTTATTGTAGCATATTTTTCTTTTGCTAAGTGTCACAGTTATCACAGTGACTTTTTCCATGACAGAAATCTGTTTTCTACTGAGAAAACCATTTCTGAAGTGGCTAAACATATCTTCCAGTCATCCCATAGCTGGATTAGTCCTGTGTGGGTTGTTTCCAAACTATGAAAATGGAAGTTGGAAGATCTTTTTTGTCATCTTAATAGAAAAACAAGGCATTGTCAGGGATGATTTCTTGCTGTCTCACCCTTCAGAACTTCATGTCTCTTGAAAATAGCTTTAACAAAAAAAGGCTTCATGTTCTGATCTTGATGTCTTGTTTGGATATTTTATCAGTTACTTTTTTGAATCATGTTTGGGTTTTCTTTTAATGAATTAGGTGAATTTGTGCTTGCAGTTGTGGCAGCACTGCTGCTGTAGGCAGCTGAAAACTCTTTTTGCCTTCCTTCTTAATCCTTTTTTTTTTTTGTGGTAATTGTGTTTCATTTTTGCACTCTCAGGAATTCTTCTCTATATGTAATGATTATTCTTAAAAAGATCTGAAAGAAAGTATATGAAGCAGCATGGACAAATTACCAGTCCTACATCTGTCAGACAGCATGATACTTGAATCTTCTCAGTCAATGAGATGGGTCTTGGTTTGTGTTTTGTTATGGATGGTGGTGCCTTCTGGTAAAATTAAACCGATTTTTTTTTAGAGAACAAAAATGGGATGTGAGAGAAAACACTGAGAATATGATGAGGGGAATACTGGGGGTATGCTTAAGCCTAATTGACTGTAATACTGTGCTGAATGTATTTGAATATCAACAAAAGAACCCCAACCAAGCTATCCTGTAATATTAATGACCAAGTACCCTATTTAATATTTAGGTTTACTGGGAAAATGGTGCCCAGATCATTTCCCCTCACGACAAAGGAATTTCTCAGGCTATTGAGGAGAACCAAGAGCCATGGCCTCAGGCTTGGAATGACAAACAGATTGACAGCAGCCTGCTTCTTCATGACCCGTATGCCACAGTCAATAAGGAGTATTTCAAAGACATACAGAAGCAGTGCTTCCACAGGTGGGATTTTCCATTTCAGCAGGGCAGGTTAAATGGCTGGAAATCAGGGTGGCCATTATCCTGCCATCCTCCAGTCTGTCTGTGCCTTCTTGTCACCTTTTGTGGTAGCACTGGCAGCTGGGTGCTGAGGTTGCTGTGCTCACAGGCTTTAGAGAATTGGGGACAAAGAGTCTTATTAGTCAGTTATATTTGTTTTGCACTTGCATACCTTGGGGAGCATAGACTGTGCTATCTTTCTTATCCCACTGATTTGCACATACCAGGGTATTAGATATCAAAAGTGACTCCTAGTACTGAATAATGAGGCTAAAAAATCTGAAAATTGAAATTCTGACCTCCTTGAATTATAATTTATCAGTGATCTAGAATGATGAGTAAGATTTGTTTTGGAGTGTAGTCAGTTTTGTGCATTTTTTTTTGCTTTTTTATCCAAGTTTATTATGAATCTGCTTTATTCCAGGAATATAAACAAGGCAACAAACCTGAAATTTGTCCATACATCAGTGCATGGTGTGGGTCATAAATTTGTGCAGCTGGCCTTTAAGGCATTTGACCTCAGCCCTCCTTTTGCTGTTCCGGAGCAGAAGGATCCTGACCCAGAATTCCCCACAGTCAAGTATCCAAATCCTGAAGAAGGCAAAGGTGTTCTGGTAAATATTTTATTTTTATTTAATAGCTGCAATGTTCTTCCATCAGTGTCTCCTTTGTGCCAGTAGCCATGGCTATTGATACTGGTTAAGAGTTAGTTAGTTGTGTCCTTTCATGGAAATCTTTTTGAAGCACTCAGGTACTAATTAGCTTGAAATTGCTTTGTTCTGAACTTGCAACATCATAAAACAAAGTGATGCAGTTCGTTTTAAAAAAGAAAAGTAAAAAAAAAAGCACCCTTACAGTAGATTTTAGACAATTTCTACAACTTCACATCTGAAATACAAGGACTAAATTGTTCTGGTATGAGACCAGGAGGGGGCAGGAGAAGTCCTGACAGAGGGTTAGAATTTCTGCTACAGATATTTCTGTTCCAGTTTACTGAAGGATCCTGTTGAATTGAAGTAGCATTTGGATCAGGCTGCAGAAGTGGAATGATGCAGGTAAAATTCACAGAATCACAGAATCAATATGGTTGGAGAGGACCTCAAGGGTCATCCAGTCCAACCTCTAAGTTGTGTATCATGAGTGTGCTCTACTGCTGTCTGAAAGGTGATTCTTTGTAGAGACAACTCATGATTTTGGGTGTTTATGAATAAATAAATGGTGAAAAATGTTAAAAAAACAAACCAAAACAAAAAAACCAAACCAAAACCAAACTATAACTAAAGTGAAAATATGAATGTGTATTATTATCACTCATCTGGTCTTGCTTACCATTTTTCCAGACGTTGTCTTTTGCTTTGGCTGAGAAAGATGGGGCAAAAATCATCCTGGCAAATGACCCCGATGCCGATCGCCTCGCAGTGGCAGAGAAACAGGAGAGGTATGGCAACAGAGAAATGCAGGCTCTTCACACCTTTTACTTCAAGATTAGGCTCCTCTGGGGGGATTCTTGCTGCCTGTGCTGTGGAGGAAGGTGGAATAGTCACAGCAGTCATTTTTAGGCACAGGAATGTGAGAGGACTGTGTGAAGCAGGCCACAGCAGGGGAGCAAATGAATTAATGACACTGTCATATTAGACACTGTTAGACAGGCATCAAGAAATAAATGCCCAGAAGTACATGAATTGTTGGGATTGTGCTAGACCTTTTTTAAAGGTAGGCTTTCAGTTAGGATGTTTTTTTCCCAGAAGACTGCTAAACATTCTTTGATACTGTGTTGATTAGCATAACCTTGATGGTTGTGTGATAATCTCAGTTACAGGGAGCAGCATCCCTGTTCTTCAGTGAGTTCCTTCTTTCCCAAATACTGTTACAACAGACATTTTTACTAATCCTCAGATGATTTGGACCCCTCTCAGTTCCACAGTTCAATGCATGATGCTGTGTACCTGCACTTCACCTTCAGAGGGGCTCCTGCTGGATGTTCTCAGGAATTGTGGATGATGCAAATATTTGAACCTGTATCAGTCACACAAATTCCCAAACCCCAGCCAGAGGAGCCAGTGCAATTATCCATTTTACTCACTGGATGATCTCTTCTGGTCCTGTAGCAGTTTCAAGTGTGGCAGAGGGTTCTTTGGAGTATGGGGTTTGTTTTTTTAAGCTCACTAGCCTCACAGCATGAACTAAGCAAACTCCTCTGCCTTTAGAAGAAAAATGAACTCATTACCAGTGTCTTCTGTATCTTGGAATATCCTTATTTGAATGGCTTTGCCTGTGCCAGCCTGGCTGGCAATTTAGGATAAAGCATCCAAAGCTTCTGTTGGTGCTAGTTATGATGCTTTAAACAAAAAGTTTGTCATGGTTTGGTTGGGGTTTTTTTTGCCTAAAACCTTAGAGCAGTCAGAGACTTGAAAAGGGTGTTGTGAGTTTCTTGTATGTGTGTCACCAAGAGCACAGTGCTCTCATTCTGCTGCCTCTGTGCTGATTGTTCAGCCAGTTTGAGCTGTCTCCTAACTTCCAGTCCTGTGTCCTCCTCTCAGCCTTCTGCTGTAGCTGTTCATGCACTAATCCAGTGTTAATGCAGGCTCTACAGTATCTGTACTTCTTCCTTGACAGAAACTCCTGCTGGAGCACACTCAGGGCTCCTAGCCTGTGCCTCTTGGCATCAGTAAATGCAGGAGAGTGAGTCTGCCTCTCTCTCACAACAGGTACTGTTTCTGTAGGTCTTGACTTTTGTCAGTTTGGCACTGTCTTTGTCCCCTTTTGTGACTGGGAATGTGGGCAGTTTTGATACCTGTCATTCCCTTTTTCCCCTTCAGTTTTTCTTGTTCTAGCAGCACATGGATGTGAATCTTTTCTCACCTGTTGGAGATTTTTTTTTCCAGTCTTCTCCAGTGAGCAGTTGGTTTGTCTGTGATTGAATAAAGGCACTTCTGTTCATTTCAATCACAAATCACTTCTCACTGGGCCAACTACAAATACTGATCACTTGAGAATTGTGGTTTTGTGTGTCTGTGCTTGTCTCAATCATTGATTTTTATAATTTCTCTGCTGAGTGGTTTTGGTTTACTTGTAATACCCTGGAACTATCCCTGTTCCATCTTTGGATAAGCTGCAAAGCTGGTATGTATGATGGAGGAGGGTGACCTCAGAATTCTTTGGGGGAGGAATTTTTGTGTTTGTTCTTAATGAAACACAGGATGTCTTGTTCCTGTTACTTGGAACTCAAACACAGGGATTTTATTTCCCAGTATTAATGTGTGGAAGAACCAGTACTTTCCCCCCACAGTATTATCCTTTGAATTGATATACTCTCTATTAATGTTTAATTTGTTTTCCCCCTATCCAGTGGTGAATGGAAAGTGTTTTCTGGAAATGAGCTGGGGGCTCTTTTAGGCTGGTGGATCTTTACTTGCTGGAAAAATAACAACAGGGATAATTCTGCCATTAAAGATGTCTACATGTTATCCAGCACAGTGTCTTCCAAAATCCTGAGAGCAATTGCACTGAAGGAAGGTTTTCACTTTGAGGTAAGCTGCTGCATGTCACTCTACATTATTTGCTTAGCCACACAGTGTCACATCTTTGTAAAACATTGTTTTTCTTCTTAATATGTTTTTTTTTTCCTCCCCACTGCTGTAGGAAACACTGACAGGTTTCAAGTGGATGGGCAACCGTGCCAAGCAGCTCATGGACCAGGGAAAAGCTGTTCTTTTTGCATTTGAGGAGGCTATAGGTAAGAACCAGATCATGTTCTGGTATCTCCTGAAACAGTAAAGGGGCTGTAAAGGTGCCCTCAACACAATGGGTGCATTTCCAGGGAGTCATTGGCATCATCCATTTGGATAATATTACTTATTTTAATCCTCTGTATCCCTGCTTAGGACAAAGGGTGGTGATGTGAGCTACATGTATATCTCTACAGTAGCATGGCTATGCTGTCTTGACCTTGAAATTCCATTAAATTTCTTGGTTATCAAAATTAACACCAATTACAAGATTTTTTTGGAGATTTTTTTTTCCAAATCTATGTTTTGGTTTAACTGTAAAATGTCTGTAGTGTGGTAATGTGCTAATTTCATTTCTCCTTTAAAGATGTTCAGTTGATTAACTCCCCCCAGCCCCTCTCAATTCTGTCTTATTTCCTCATAAAAATCTAACAAATCTATCTCTCCTTGCTTTAGGGTATATGTGCTGCCCTGCTGTTCTGGACAAAGATGGTGTCAGTGCTGCTGTTATCACTGCAGAGATGGCCAGCTTCTTGGCAGCCAGGAATCTGTCTTTGTCTCAGCAGCTGAAGGCTGTCTATGATGAGTGAGTTCAAGTTCTTATTGTGTAATATTCAGATTTCCTCCACTCCACACACTGGGGTTAAGAGGGACTCAACAGCAATCTGTGCAAGGTGCCAGTTTTAGTGTAAACATGGCTATTTAAGGAACCTTTCAGGTTTCTAGCATGAGCATCCTAATATTAAGGAAAAGTTCTGCCCTTCAGATTTCCCCTCACATCAAGGATACTCATGAAATACTGATCTTTAGTTAAAAACTGACATCACCAACCAGGCTTGTGTGCTTTTCAACAACATGCTGTTGCAAAAAGTCAGTGTTAGCAGGTTATTGGTGCAGATTCTGTATCATTTTACCTGTCAGCAAACTGATAGGGTAAAGAGATGATACACAGAACAGATTGGTCTGTCTTGACTAAAACAAATTCCAGGTGATGTCAGCTGGAGTCCAGTCAAGGAGGATATTTGGATGTAGCCTGTTCTCTTCCTATGGTAGTTAGATCTCTTCAAGGCAATAATGACATTTTTTTATCTTTTGTTTTGCAGTAAACATTCTCATTTTTAATCAGTAAAAAGAAAAGGTGTCTGCATAGAAGTTTCTTTGAAGTACAATAGGACATTCAAGCTTTTTGTTGAGGCCTTTTTAAATTATAAGGAGGTGAACTGATGCTACAGTCAGGTGGCCAGGAGTAGATTATTGCTTTAGGGAAGGTTATACAGTGTGTGTAGTGTACAACCAGATGAGCATTGCTTCTTCAACTCATTAATATCATGTCTTCACAGATATGGGTTCCATATTACCAAAGCTTCATATTTCATCTGCCATGACCCTAAAGTTATTCAGCAGCTTTTTGACAACCTCAGGAATTTCGATGGTAAAAACACATACCCAAAATCTTGTGGTAGATTTAAAGTTTCTGGAATAAGAGATCTAACTACTGGGTATGACAGCAGCCAGCCAGATCAAAAGGCTGTGAGTATGTTTTTTAAATGACATGTAAATAATTTCAATATCTACATACATATATATAAATTCAGTCACTATATGAAAT
>VYZU01069243.1:0-43680 GCA_013401355.1 Ceyx cyanopectus | reverse complement strand
CAGGGCAGCAAGATGCTGAAGGGAGTGGAGATCTCCCTGCTGAGGAGAGGCTGAGAGAGCTGGGGCTCTGTAGCCTGGAGAAGAGGAGACTGAGGGGGGAGCTCAGCAGTGTCTGTCAATATGTTAAGGGTGAGTGTAGGGAGGATGGAGCCAGACTCTGCTCAGGGCCATCCAGTGACAGGACGAGAGGCAATGGGAGTCAGTTGGAGCACAAGAGGTTTAGGTTTTGAGTTTAGTTACTCATTAGATTGTTTAGCAAGGGTCATAAAGCAACTTTTAAATCAAGACTGACTTTTTTTCCAGGCTGTGTGTTCAGTACTGCTGTGTTTGTTGGACCTGAAATAGTGAGGTCCAGTGTAGGAGAAAACATGCTAGATAGGTCACAGTAGATGATCACTATGTCTCCTCTGCTGTTATTATTTGTTTCACTGTTTTTAATAGGAGTCCATTAATATAGGTTCTTTTCCTTTCAGAACTCTTCTTCATCAAAGGAGCTGCCCAGACATCATCATTCCATGGAACTGAGACCCTGGTGAATTAGTCCAGGTTCCCTGAACCACCGTGAAATGGAGCCGATAACGTTCAACGTGAAAAAGCAGAAAACACCTAGTGACTTCTCAGCAAGTTTCAGTCTCCAGCTTGTGGGTTCCCTGCCAGTGCACTCCCTGACCACCATGTCAATGCTGCCTTGGATCGTGGCAGAGATCCAGATGCTTGGTACAAAGCCTTCCAGAGAAGAGCCCAGTGCCAGGCAAATCCGACTGTACGTCTCAGCCGCCGGCTTGCGGTGTGAGCCAGACACAGGGAGCATCCAGCAGTGGCATCCCTTGATTTATTCAACTTTGTTTGAACACAAGCCACAGCACGTCCACAAACTGATCCACAACAGTCATGATCCCAGCTACTTTGCCTGTCTGATAAAGGATGGAACAGCCAGTGGGCAAAGCATCTGCTATGTGTTTAAAGCTGATGACCAGACAAAAGTAAGTAAAAAGGAAAACCAAAACAACCAACCCTGGAGTTGCTTTTAAGCTGTTTGCAACCCTTCACTACTGTGTAGGATCATAAGGTTGTATTTACAGTTAGAGACTGCAGCTCACTAAAACTTAGCAACAAGTGTCACTTCACTTGATTGTGATGGTTTGGTTGAAGTTGAGCTGCTTGGTCTGTGAAGTGAGAGGTGTGTAAAGCTCTTACAAGATCAGAATCTGAATTTCATCGGCTTAAAAACCACTTTAGTTCAGGATATGGACGGAAATCTTGGCCCTCAAGTCAGTGAGAGTTCTTCTGTTGATGTCACTAGGGCTAGGATTTCACCCTCGAGTCACTGTGAACTTTATCTAATCCTACAGTCAGACCTCTCAGATTTCTGTTTTCCTGAGCTGAGACCTATGTGACTGGGAAATAGAGATGCCTCCCTTCTCAGAAAGAGGAGGGGGTAGGGTGGAGGCTCCATATCTAGAGTACTGCCAAAGCACAGGACTCTGGAAACCTCCTCCCAGCTCTGCAACCCACAGTGCCTGGCAGGTAGTGTAGAACATGAGAGAGGCCACAGTGCAGTGCTGTGTCACACACAGGCTTGCTGCTGCATGGCATGACACAGGGGTTGGGTGCTGGTGGCTCACAGGGTGGGTGAGCTTTGGCTCAGTCTGCATTTCCTAGAAGTAAGCTGTGTCCTTGCTGAAAAGGTGAGAGCATTAAATAGAATCTCTCTTGTCTGAGAGTAACGTGAGGCAATAACACTCAGGAACAAGTAAGGTGAGGAGGATTTGGCACAAAGCTGCTGGGATCTAATCACAAAACAGTGACATATCCACCTCTGGAGTGTCAACTCTAGTTACACTGTGGGAAAAACAGCATCTTGCTACATGCTTGGCTCACAGAAGATGCCCCCCTGAAGCCCTCTGCAGCTATTCAGTGAATATACACCGTGGGATTTATGCCAACCTGACCAGTGGCACAGCATTGTACAGTTCCAAATCCATGCTCTCAAGCTTAGAGCTCAAAACATATGGAAACAGCTTTAGTTAAATCCCCCCAGATAAAAAGGCAGCTCTGGTAAATTAGACAGCAAATACATTGTAAATCATAAGCATTCAAGTGAGAAATCCTGACAAAAAGTAGAATACAAAATGTATCTATATGGAGGATCAGAAATAAGGAATGGTGTTGCTGAACTTGGCATTGAATTGAAGTTGGTGAATTAATTTTGTAGCTTGCTTATGCAGTCATTTTTGCTTGTGATTTTTACAGGATTCTGAGTACATGACACTGATCACCTCCAGCACACGTTCCTTTGCATTTTTCTTTTGCAACCAAAGATTGAAGTACTTTTCTCCTCATATTCAGTCAAACTCCTTGGTGTGTTTGAAATGAAAGAGAACAAACTAATTCTCTAGTTAAATATGTAGCTCTATCTACATGTTTTTGGAGCCAACATCCAGAAATTTTGGATGCCTGAGGCATTTTAACACCTTAGCCCCAGATTCACACAGCTACCTTTCAAGACTGCCCTCCACCTGGTCTCTTAACTTGCCTGGACTGCAAAAGTTGTTTCTCTTGACTTTTTTTGCAGGCTGGGTTCCTAATTAGGATTTAGACATCTAATCAGCTTTTGTGGACCCATTTTTTAACAAACTGATAATGGAAATGCCAAGTGTTCTTATCTCCTGAAGCCCTGTTTGTTTTATTTCACTTCAGTGTAATTTCTGGTTAATCTACCTTCTGTGTAATTTCCTTGTGCTTTAGAGGGTGTTGTTACTCTGCCCTGAATATTGTCATATAATTAATGCCTTTTAGTTAATTGGTGTTTGTGTATTTATCAGGAGAAGTGAACTGAAGTTCCCTGTTCTGCAGCTACCCCACTTGAAAGCCCAGGAGTGTACTGTGGATCTCCTGCAAATGAAGGGAGCTGGTGGTTAAAAGTGAGAGGGTACAGAGTTCTCAGAATAGCTCAGGTCTGATTGAGGATTTGAAGTAGAAGGTACTTTGTGGCTTTGCAAATAATTTCTGAGTATATCCCCACCTTAGGATAAGTAGAATGATAGAGGGCAGAAGGATGTCTGGGAGAAGTGGACTAGGAAGATTAGTGTAAGACAAAAGCAGATGAGTAGAAAACTAAACAGTGAAGGCTTTGAAGAGGAAGGACAAGAACCCATGCAGACAGAAGACAGACTGGAGGTGGCAGAGAGCACAGAAACCCAGGAACACTCAGGCTTTTAGCATCAGCATTGCAGATGGACTGCCATCCATTAAATATAGTAGTACTCCTATATATATAAATAGAGCAAGAACATGTATTTGATAACTGAGGGATTATTTTACTCTTTAATATGAAAGTATTTGGTTAATGGGAGATTTATTTTTTTTTTGCTGGCTGTCTCTAAAATGTTGATGGGGTGTGGGAGTGCATGCAGTGGTTTTCCTGGGTATGATTACAGGGCTGGTAGGTTCATTGTTGCTCCATTACCAGTTTATCCACTTAGGAGAATAAATCAATAGACAGGTAATTAATACTAAATAAAGTTAGGTTTCTTTGGAAGGATTTCTTTATTCTGCTCCTCTTTAGAAGTGAAAGAGAAGTTAATGCCCTATTTTGGTCTTTGTCTTCACTCTGGATGGTCGTGTATAATTATTTCCATTGCATCATGATGACAGTATATGGCTGACTCTCCTTGCTGGCATAGCAGTAAGTAGGGAAAGATGAGAAAAGCTTTCCTGGCAAACTGCTCCTTGACATATTACTTGAAAACAAGCACATATATAAAGAGATCTGAGTAGATCTCTGCTTGCAGGATAGCACCTTCATTGTAAAAATGCAGCTGTGTTGAACAAGCTTGGCCAGAGTGCAGTGGCTTCAACAAAAACAGGCTACCAGTCTACGTATCTTCCCAGTGGCCTCTGGTTTGATTTTTGCTTCTATTCTACAGCAGTGTGATGCTGTTACCATTGCTGATGTTGAAAACTACATGCATTAAAAAAATATTGTCATTTTTATCATCCATTTGGCATGTGGTGGTCAGAAAGTGCTTGGAAATACAGGTGAAGTGTGTAATTTCCTTCCTAAAATCATCCTCCACAAACACAGCACCTCCCTCCTTCTGCGGGACCCTTTGCTTTAGCATGTGCTTCCCTCAGAGGAATGAAAGCAATGGATAATGAGAAGGCAATGTCACTGTCACAGGATATCCTTCTCCAGCACATACAAAAGAGCCAAAAGATTACAGAGTTAGAGTTGGTTTTGTTCCTGTTTTCAGCTTGGAATAGTAATTCCATGTGCCATTATGTTGATCTTTATTGTATCAGATGATTTGGTTTATGTTTAATCTTATCTGATGGATGTTTTGTCCAGTAAAAGGAATAACTGGTTTTGTCGTGTTTGGTTTTTGGTTGGGTTTTTTTTTTTCCCCAAGACTTTGGACACAAGTTATCATAACAGCCTCCAATTTATACTTGTATTTGCCAGAGCTGTTAATGCTATAATGGCAAAACACAGGATAGAATTGATCATTTCTATTTTACAGAGAATTATTGCTGGTGATTTCAGCAGCTGCATAAGACATGCACAAGTCTCCTTGCTTCTGAAACTTCATTCTGCAGTGTCATAAATCATGGACAGCTTCTAAACTGCAGCACTCACCCTGTTGTCTCTCTCTTTGGTTCCAACAGTCATCCCTCCTTTTGCCAGAAGCCTTCATTGTTGGGCTGCCAACTGCTTTCACAGTTATTACATTTTTAAATAACCTTCACCTACTTTTCTGGCTTACAATAGCTTATGGATTTAAGTAGATCATGCTGTATTACCTGGAATGCAGTGCTCTCTGTTTCATGCTGCTTGTGATCTGATTATGTGCTGAAGAAGCTGGTTTCAGATCATCAACACTGAGCTCTCTGCGAGGTTAATGTTGAGAGAAGTTCACATTATTCATCTATAAAAGGAATGGCCAAGGCACAGTGAACTCCAGAGCAGTTGTTGGGAGGCTTAGCTTCTTGAGCAAGGATTCTGACACTTGTTTTTACATGAGACTGTAAGATATGGCCCCACTACATATCTCATTTTTAATAGCACCTTCTCACTTTCTTCAAATTATCTTGCCTGAATTCTTTTAAGATAGAAGTTACCATTTTCTAGTATCTTTCACTGCTTGATGAGTCTGGAGTGATTAAAATGTGGGTTTTTTTGCAAAAAGCATAAAACACTGAAACGAAACGAAGTAACTGGACTTAAAATTAAGTGCAACTGAGAACTTAATTTGGCTGTTTCCTTCCTCCTATTCATATGCACCTTTGTTTTGTTTGCTTGTTTTTATGGAATCTACATAATCACAAACTGGCTGCACTGGTTTTTGGTTTAGAAAGTCTCTTCAATCTCCCAAATGCTAACTGGAGAAGTTAATGTAAAAATAGGAGCAAAAAAAAACCCCAAAGTCAGACCAAAAGAAAAATCAAATAGAAATTAGTGCACGTACATAGTCCAGTATATAAAGTAGGTCAAAGTTTAGCCTTGTAAATCTTAATAGAGTGTCTTGTGTCATGTCACCAGCCAACTGTGCTTTGGCCACTCTGAAAATGAATCAGGGTTCCTGCTCATCCTGAGCCTAGAGCATTACTGTGACTGCACCAGCTCTGTCCTGGGATCTGACCAAAGGATTCAGGTATGTGACCCCTTCCTTCAGGGAGCCAGTGACACTGTCCCTAGCAGCATTATCCAAAGCCTTTTTGGGCCTCCTGTCAGCCCCTGGAGTGACTTGGTGACTAAGTGCTCCTGTGTTTGCCCTCATTTTATAAGAACTATGGTGGTTTCCTTCAAACCCCCCCTGTGATTGCCCCATGGAGGAAGTCATTTGTGCAATACCAGTCCATTTCCTAACTTAAAGATTAGTCACATGGTTTGTAAAAAGAGATGTCTTATTCCCACTTGTGCAGCAGCAACATAAAAAATTGTTCTCTTGGTATTTCTTCAGGCTTATAAATCATACAGAAATGTCTGGATCAGAATGGCTAATAAGAACTCTTACTACGTCAATAGTGTAGAACTCTGTATCAGATGACACTGCTAACCTTATTTTCAGCTTAAAAAATACTGAGAGGAGCTGTGTATTACTTGTGCTGTCACGTGCACCTCAGTTTAGAGCCAGAGTTCATGCCAAGGTTGGTTGTTACTACTTCACTTTTTGTCTTGGGGATTGCAGCATAAATACAAAGCAGTGGAACTGAGGCTAAAACATAATTAGCAGATTTGTGGTGGCTTCTCATCTGACTAACTATTCCTCTTCCCTCAAAAGGTCTGATACTTGTGTCCTGTGAAGTGCAGGTAATTGGAGCCATAATATCCAGGTATCCTCTGGAGCTGCAGTAGTTTCCTTCAGAAAATTCACATAGAGAAGAGCTTCCTTTAGGTCTCCAAAGATCAAATCTCCAAAGAGCAGCTCCCTGTTAACATCTTCACCTAATCTAATTCCAGCTTTTGGTGGCCTTGCACTCCCTTGCTTGCTCACTTGCACATTCCCACCTTTCCCCTGCTCTTGCAGTGTAAAGCTAGGGGATCACAAGGCTCAAGCTCTTCTTCAATTGGCAGTATCCAAGGAGGACTCTGTCCATTCTGCCTTAGATCCCAGCTGCTGTGTTGCTGAATCCAATTCCCATCTGTCACAGGCCAGTTTGGGACATCCTCAGTGCCTGCCCACAGTGGTAATCTGTGACATCATTGCCATCAGGGGGGCTGGGCTCAAAATTGGTTTTGTATATATTGAATTTTATTGTTAGTTTCATTAAAGCTGGTTTAGTTTAGTTTAACTAATAGCTGTCTCTCTCCTTTATTCCCTTTCTCTTCCCTTTGCTAAAGGAGAGAGGTTGAGAGTGTCTGTCATTTGTGTAGTGGCCAGCCCAGCCCTTACCCTTGACAAAAATATTTCCATTTTCTCTGCTTCAAAAGTTCCTGTGAAAAGCTGGGCTTTAGCTCACTTGGAGCTACTTAAACATGGGCATCAGTGTTCAGGCAATTGTATTTTCTTTTTCTCAGATTAAAAAATGACTCTAATGGATAACTGCAAGCCATCCACATTAAAATATGAAGATGCCAATTAATAAATTATGATACTGAGCAAATCACCTTCCTGAAGTAGCTCCCTCTTTTTCTACGTAATCAGCTTTTCATTTAGAGTTTTGCTTGCATTAGGCTGACATTTATGCTGTGCCCTCAAGGTCATCAGATGTGGGGCTCTCTGGCTGTAGTGGAGCAGAAAACCAAACCAGAGGAGGCATATATAACCACTGTATTTACTTTAGCAGCATAATCTCCCATCCTGTTCTATGTCAAAGTGAATAATGGCAACAAATCACTGTCAGAAAACCAGTGCTTTCCCTTGCCCAGTGTAGACACAGTTGCTCTGTATTTCTGTTTTTTTACCCTCTCTGTGGACATCAAGTTATGGGAAGGGCTGTGGGAAATATTTTCCTAAAGAATGATTTGTGTGACTGGACAAATACAGGCTTAAATGGATGTGTGTGTGTGCCCTAAAGGTTGATCACTGAAGATCTGATACAAGGATTGAGGGGGTAATGCCAGTTTATACTTGGTTTGTCCTTTGTATGAAACTGCTGGTTGCTGTGGACTTCTTCCTTTCCCACCCTCCCCCCTCTTTTCCCAGAGTGACAGTGACTGAAATCAGTTCAGGTCGTATCAACAGCTTCACTGCTGGTGGCTCCTCTTGGCATATTTCTACAAAAATGATGGAATGATTTTTGTTTGCAGGCTGAAAACTGCTTCCACTCATGGGGAAGGTGCTTAAAAATGGTATACTTGGTAACTCAACATCGTGGTTATTGTGATTCTCACAGGCTGTGCTTCCAAATGGAAGGTAAAGAGAGAATACCATAAAATTAATCACTCATAATTTGATATTTCTAGATATTTCATTTGGTACAAAGGTGAAAAATAGAGCTGGCAGCTAATATCTGGTGGTGCATTTTACGTCTAAGCCTGAAACTGAGGTGTTTTTTTGAGGGTCTAAAATGCCAATTGTGCAGCTTACTGTAAATCTTGAGTCTTTGATGCTGAAAACCTGTATGCACTGGAAGGTCAGGCTAGTTCCATTGAAGACAACAGAAATACTTGCAATGACATTGAATGTGCTTGTAGAGAAACTTGACTAGCACCTAAAATACCTAATATACTCTTCTACTATCTTATCTTCAGGTTTTTTTACAGTGACACGTTGTTCATAGAGGGAAAAAGTTTCCAATTTCCACATTAATATTTTTAATGAAACAGAAGCACTTCTAAAAACAGATTAAAAGTAAGATGGCAGCATTTACACAATGATTAACATAGCTGATTCAACCCCAGGATGAGGAAAACTTGGTTGCTTTCTTTGATTAAAATGCAAATAACATATGTCTAAGAGGCAATAATGTGCTAAAATCTTAAGAAGATAGAGCCCCAATCATCACTATTGATTCTCTGCTGAGGGGAAAACTCTAAAACTAAAAACTAAAGTTTGTTTTTTACTGAAGAGCTAAAACTCTTCTAATGAGCATCTGCAAGTACAAATAGTACATTTCTGCCAGTAACATTCTCATCCCTAAGCAGGTCCTTGGAAAGTTTCCCTGATTGGAGTGAACATCTTTGTTCTTCAAAGGCATCAGACCTCAGAGTGCCCAAGTGGTCGTGCCCCCCTGCTCCCAGTTTGCAATTGACACGGTTTCAGACGAGGTGTTCAAGTGCCGCTTAGTGGCTGCCCAGAGCAAATGTAAGACACTGTATGTGGGACAGTTCTCACCTCTCCTGCTGTTGCCTTCCACCAGCAGGGGAATTCTCACTTTGCCTTAGAGAACTCAAGGCTTCATAATGGTTGAAATCATTAAAATACCCCACTGGGCTTTCAATAAGAAATGGGAAGGATGATACTGAAATTTCCTTTATTTATTTTTTTTTCTAAATTGTCCTGTTGGTTTCTGTTCAGGTTCTCCTCCTGGGTTTTGTGTTTGTTTTTTTGGGTTCTTTTGGTTTTTTTTAAATAAACGCTTATAAAACTATTTGATGGCTTGGTCTAGGTGCCCCTGCTCTGGCAGGGGGGTTGGACTGGATCCTCTAGGTCCCTTCCAAGCCCTAACATTCAGTGATTCTGTGACTCCCAAGTTGCAGTGGCAGATGAACTTCCCAGATCACTTGAGAGAAGAGTTGATGTGCCCAGCCCATCAGTCCAGCTGCGCTCAGGTTTCTCCTGGAACGGACACTAGCAATACCCAGCAGGGAGGAAATGGACTTGTCCCAGGATTATTTGGTGATAATTTTTCTTTTGTTTCACGTTGTCAGTGATGAAGGAGAGCTGCAGTGAGGGCATGGGTGGGGGGTGTGTGGATGCAGGGCTGCAGGACAGCTGACTGTGCTGCCCATTGTTCTGGCAGAGGAGCGGAAGCGCAGTCAGCACATGTGGCCAGAATGTGCAGCAAGAGATCCTGAGCCCTTTGAAGTGATGCAGCTTTATCAAAACCACAGCAGGGCCGTAAGGACAAATCCCACTGCTGGCTTTTGAAAGCCTTTGTGCCGGGACTTGTAGCACACAAATGTTTTCCAGTGAGTTTTCAGGAGTCAGAAGTGAGCTGGCTTAAAATAACGGCGTGTGGAATGTTGTTTGCAGTGCAGCCAGGGCTGCAAACTTCTCAATGGAAGAACTGAATGATGAGGAGTGGTTTGGTTGTTTTTTTTTCAGATCAGTACAGTGTTTGAATCTTGGCTTTAAAGAGAGTTTATTGCCGTTTTGTCTCTTAGCCAAAAAGACCCAAAATCACAAGTGCTGAAGAGTCCACAACATCTCCAGAGATGCACTTGATGGATTAATAAGCCCTGAGAAGAGAGGAGGAAGGAGAGAGAGATAAACAGCAAGTTCTGTTCAAGGGAAATACTGCTGATACTCTGGCCAAAAGCACCAGGGAAGGGAGGATTATGATATGAGGGCAATGTTACAGAAATTACAGTTTCTTCAGCTTGATTGTGGAAAAGAACAGGACAGTATGGGATTTGTGTCCTCTTTTTGTTCCTGACATTTAAGGTGTTTAAGGATATAGTAGCTACCTGGTCTGTGATTTTGGTGGGGAGAAGGATGGATCCTGCTCAAATGAGTAATTGTTAAAGCTCCATTGGCTTGGTAAGTTCTGGACCCTACACCTGCTGTAGATAAACCTGAAAAAGAATGAGGGAATTTGTGTATGTGTAAATTTATGAAGGACATCTGTAAAGTGAAAAGATCACCTTTCTGACCATGTAAGCTTTAAGTTGTGCCTTTGAAGTATTTGAATTGCTACTATTTTGAAAACAACCACAACTGCCTTGTTAGTATTTTCCATGATAACATGGAACAGTTCACAGGAACAAGGATTTTGTTTTGTTTTAAAAGATCATAGATAAGATGGTGTCAAGTGCTACTTACTGTCTATGCAATATAGATGGTATTCCCTGGCCCTGAATTTTTCCATTTACCCAAAATATATACAGTATTTTTAGAGAGACATTTATTTGCACAAGCCAAACAAAATAGAAAAATGTAGAGGTTCTGTTTTTAGAAAGTTGAACATCCTGAAGAATGAATGCAGTTATTGTTCCTGCTATATTACTAAATTTTTCTTGGAAGGTGAGCAACACAGTGGCCTTTTCATTTACACTGAAGAATTTAATGGATTACCAAATGTTTTTATATCTGAACACTTAAACCTACCTGCCAGCTGCTTCCCAGATGCCGAGGAGTGCCCACTCTTGTTCTTCCAAGGCTGGCAGAGAGCATCTCTGGTTAACAGGTGAACTAAAGCAGAGACAGCACTGATGTGGCACCCCTGAAAATCATGTTAGCAGCAGAAACTGGAGTTCATTCAGTTATTCTGTCTTCAAATTCAATATCTTCATTACAAGACCTCTCTTCCTCTCATTTCTACAGAGGCATGTAGAAGGTTTCAGAGTACATTTAAAATCATACAGATATCACTGTAACAATTGCATGCAACAGGTTTGGAAGCTAAGTAATGTGAAGTGACCCACTGGGGGTGGCTGTTTGAGTCAGTTGCAGTCAGTGTGAGAGACCAGATCTCCTGCCATCAGCATTTCACGTGGACTCAGAGGAGATGTGTATATTGTTAGTATAAAACTGTGGAAGGATGCCAGGGCCATTGAGCCCTTGGCCATTCTTATGAATCATATCTTCTTTAACCTGTAGAACTACTAGAAAATGGATCTCTATTCTCCTTTTATGAAAATATTAAATGTATTTGTTATGCTTTTCATTCCAGAAACTGTACCATAGGTTGTAAGTTGATTGAAGATCAGGTTCAAGCAGGCTTTAGAATCTCCAGCCATGAGAAGGTCACTGTAAGTTGTGTGCTGGCTTACTTAGCTCATAGGGTGCAATATTTTGTGCCTGCCTGACAAATGTTGCTCAGGAAAAGGGTCTCTCAGTGAGAGTGTCTTGGAGCAAGGTAAAGAGCTGAATTTGGTGCTTCAACATCTGACTGAGCAGTTCTATTTTATTGTGAAGAAGTGCAGAACAGCCTCCTAGGCTTTTCTTGTTCCAGTGTTGCAAATCTACTTCTTCACTTTGTTTCTGTAAAGTGACAGAAAAACAAAGCGCTTTTTGTTTTGGGTCCAAATGATTATTTCCCGTGAATTTCAAGCCTTTTGCCCCCTCCAACACACCCCGTTCTGTGCGAGTCCCTCAAAGTGAGGAAAATAAGTTGTTTTCTACCACCTTTCCAGCCATCAAGACAGGGGGGTGTGTTCATAGGGAATCCAGCTGGAATGACAAGAGGCATGAGCACCTTTCCATGTTGGGTGGCAGGGAACAACCTATGATCTGCCAGAAACACGAAGACCAGGTTGACATGTTGAAGGGTCTGGAGAGTTTCTCCTATGAGGAAAGGCTGAGGGAGCTGGGATTGTTTGGTCTGGAGAAGAGGAGGCTCAGGGAACAGAGCTCTGGAACGGGCTGCCCAGGGAGGTTGTGGAGTCTCCTTCTGTGGAGGCATTCCAGACCCGCCTGGATCTGTTCCTGGGTGACTTGGTCTAGGTGACCCTGCTCTGGCAGGGGGGTTGGTTTTTAATTCTCCTTTCTGTCAGTTTATTTCTGGAAGCAGAGCTACTAGTGTGTGACTTCAAATGCCATTATCTGAGGTGCATGGCGGGCCTGACTGCAAGTGTAACTTTTCATGGTGGATTCAAACAGATGTTTTTTTCACTCGATCCTTTAAGCTGCGCTTTGATCCCAGCAAGTTCCAAGGACTGTGTGTTTCTTTCTTTTTTTTTAGTAGTTGGGAATGACGTGCAGGACGAGGCGATGAGGTAGCGGGCGGTTGCCCGCCTTTTCGGGCGCTGCCTGAGGGCGAAGCCGCTGACTGAGGGCGCAGCCTCTCCCTTCCCGCCTTCCCGGGCACAGCGCGCGGGGAGCCCCGGCAGAGGCGGAGCGCGGGGGGAGGCGGGACGTGGTCGCTGTCCTGGCTCCGGCCCCCGGCCCTTCCCTTCCTTTCCTTGCCTTTCCCGCCTCACAGCAGCAGCAGCCAGCGCCGCGGGGGAGCCTCCCCTCCCGCCGGCTGCTGCCCGGCGCCAGTGGGGAGATACTCGGAGGCCGGGCTGGCTCCCCTCCCGGCACATGAGGCGGCGAGGAGAGGCTGAGAGCAGCGGTCGGAGCCGGGGATCGCCGCCGCGCCGGAGATCGGAAGATGTCACCATTGTTCAGCTGGGTGGCTAAGGTAGGCGGTGCTGCGCCCGCCGTCCTGCGCTCTCGGGGGATAAAGCGTAGCCTGAGCGTTTGCAGATGTTCGTGTTCGGTTCTGAGGCAGGTCGGACCCTCTGTGGGGAAGGGCGCGGGGTATTGTTCAGGCAGGGAAAAAGAGAAGGACGCCAAGTGAACGGTGAAGGAGAAGCGATCCGCTCAGGGCTTGGCTTCAGGAGTTCTAAGCTGCCCCTTGAGGAGTTAAAACGAAGCTGCCCCTTGAGGAGTTGAGTTCAAAACGAAGCTGCCCATCCTACCTTTGCTGTGGAGCTGTTATGAGAACAACACAGAAGATGTAGTTTTAGGCTCTGCCCGAGTCTGTCGCTGCCTGTGTGCTCTGGGGAACGTGTTAACAGAATTCCCACCCTTGGCTTGGGCTCTTCTGAGGGGTTTTGTCATCTAAACGAGCTGGTTTGTACTGAGGGGCTTAGGCATTGAAGTGTGACAGTGTGTGCTGTGCTGGGTTCCACAGCTGTGTGTTCAGGGCTTCAGTGGGATCTCCACTGTAAGTGTGAAACTACATATGTAATTTCCTATGTATGTAGGAAAGCAGTAGCACTGGTTAAAGAAATCTGGACTAGAGTTCTGAGCTGATGTTAAAAAATCTTTTTTTTTTTTCCAACTAAGAGGCATTCTGCAGTGAAAATGAGCCCTCTATGATATTCTGTCATGAGCCACAGTAGAAAATGCAGGAGAGGAGCAGTGGGGTGAAGCAGGTCTGTATGACAGACACTGAACACTTGTCTGTATGACAAACCTGCTTCAGGGTCATTCGAGGACTTCACTGAAAAAAAAATGTAAAGGGAGAATATCTTGAAGTTCAATTAACAGGCAGTCTTGTCTGCTAGGCAGACTGCAGGAAACCTGCTTCTCCCTTCTGTTTTGCTAGGTGTAAATGGTTTTAATCACTGTTATGCATCCCTCTGCCTGAATATGTAGTAGGTGAAATTCCTACCCTGGAAGTGTTTATTGTGTGCCTGTGTTGCCTGTGCTAGGATTCTCAGATTTACTCTTAAAACTGTCTTAAATGGAGCCTACTTCATTTTAGCTATACCCTGAAAAATAGAAATTCATTCTTTCCTCTTCTCACCTGTCTTTTTTTCTTTTAAGGAGCTACCATGTGGAGTTCTTAGTTCCTTCTTTTGGCATCACTGTGACTCTGTCTTGAGGGTGATGTGCTGTGTTACCTATGGGAATGACCCCACTGATTTCCATGCTCTTACATACCTGCCAATCTCCTCTACAGGTGGCTGCTGTTAAAAATAAGTGATGCTGTTGAGTAAATACTTGAGGATGCCAGGGAGGGGTGGTCTGTTTGCCCCCCCTTGTTGTTCACTTGTCAGCTGGACAAAGCAGCTAGTCAGAAAGAAGTTAGTGTTGGAGAAGGTACAAGGCAGAACTTGTAGTGCAGACTTGGCCACATTTCTAGAGAGAGTAACAGAAGCTCTTGCAGAAACAACACTTCTAACTCTGCTTTCAGCAGTGCTTTCTAGCCTTTCCGAACTCATTACTGCAGTGCTGATTCCTTGCAAGTGTTTAGTGTTACTCTTTCAATGGCCATTAATCATCAGGGCAAATTTGGGAGGGGAAGCGAAGTAGTGTAATTAGAAATACAAACTGAGGATTCTTAAAGGAGAAAGCTTTCGTGCCTGCCAAAATCTGATCAGTACAAATGTAGGAAAACACTGCTTGAGGATTTCAACACAAGTGTAGTTTTTATAAGATGGTGACCTGTTCCAGAATGGAGAAGAACTGCAGGGTGTGACATGAGGAAACTGCCCCCCCTCAAAATAAAGCTGCCCCCCTTCATCTATTATTTAACCATAATCCTAGTCCAGTTACTCCCAATCCAGTTCCATGAGTGGTTAGCATCACTGTCTTAAGTCCCCAGGCCAGCAGCTACTCAAAGTGGAGTGATTTACTCCCCTATGCTATAAAATCAGTCCCTAGTGTTTGTATAAACATTACCTTTAGTATGTCTTCATTAGAGGGTTCACTGCAAGTATTGTTACTAAAAGTAAAGAAATAAAGCCATCAAAGTTTTCAGTCTGTAAATAAAAATCTAGAAATGCAGACTTACANAAAGGAGAAAGCTTTCGTGCCTGCCAAAATCTGATCAGTACAAATGTAGGAAAACACTGCTTGAGGATTTCAACACAAGTGTAGTTTTTATAAGATGGTGACCTGTTCCAGAATGGAGAAGAACTGCAGGGTGTGACATGAGGAAACTGCCCCCCCTCAAAATAAAGCTGCCCCCCTTCATCTATTATTTAACCATAATCCTAGTCCAGTTACTCCCAATCCAGTTCCATGAGTGGTTAGCATCACTGTCTTAAGTCCCCAGGCCAGCAGCTACTCAAAGTGGAGTGATTTACTCCCCTATGCTATAAAATCAGTCCCTAGTGTTTGTATAAACATTACCTTTAGTATGTCTTCATTAGAGGGTTCACTGCAAGTATTGTTACTAAAAGTAAAGAAATAAAGCCATCAAAGTTTTCAGTCTGTAAATAAAAATCTAGAAATGCAGACTTACACTGATTTATTTATGGTGTACTTGGCTTAGTCTCTTAAAATTATTTAAATGAAAAAGAACAGTTATACCTGTTTTTCTCGTATGGTTTTATACAGACACCTGACTTCAGGGAAACCTTTGAACATTAAAACAGAACTCGTTGAAAGTGTAAATTAGCTTTGCACTGTTGGACTAGACAGTCACTTTTGCAGATAAAGATAGTTTATATTCAGTTTAGTTCACTGCAAGTATTGTTACTAAAAGTAAAGAAATAAAGCCATCAAAGTTTTCAGTCTGTAAATAAAAATCTAGAAATGCAGACTTACACTGATTTATTTATGGTGTACTTGCAGATCATGAATTCATTAGTAGTACTAGTACTGTGATAGTTTATAAGATTAATTTTATTTCTGTTTCCATTGTATTCAATACACTTGAAGCAAAAATAACCAACGTGTTTAGTGTTAGTTGTCTACAACAATACTTAATAATTAAAATTTCTATTCAGAAGCAGCTTGAGAGGAGCCAGAATTAAATGATTGCTGAATAAATAGAAAGAAGTAGTTCTTAATGTAATAAAAGTGTCCAAATAGAGGATTTGAGTAAATGTGTCCTCAGATTTTCAGCTATTTAAGCAATTTCTACATAGTGTGTGTAGTCACAAACGTTATCCTCACAACAGATGCTCTGAAATTCCCAATAGCAATGCAAGAAGCATGTTGGGGGTTTGTCTGGGTGGTTGTTGTGGGGTGTTTTTTGTTTGTTGGGTTGGGTTTATTTTTTTTTGATTGATTGATTGGTTGGTTTGGATTTTTTCCCCCCTCCCCCAAGCACTGCTGAGTCACAATTGCCTGTGAATTTTCTGCAGTTTGGGAGGTGCTCAAGGTACCTAAAAAGAAAGTTTCTGTGCTGTTCAGTGCAGCAGGGCATGGTTACTTGGCTCGTCCCATGAAACATTACTGAAATAGGAATTATAATAACATTGGAAATGCCACTTATTTTTATTGGAATTCTAATATAGCTTAATTGGATGTGTTAGAATTGGTCTTGCTGATGTCATTATCTTCACTGTTTTCTAAATAGAGTGCCTAGCACATTTCTGGGGGAGAATGTGTGGGAGTAGTGACTTAGTTATTAGTAAATTATTAGTCAGAAGCTACAAATAAAATTAAGTCGCTGGAAGAGAATGAGGAAAAATGCAGGACTGAAATCAAGAAGCTCAAGAAATACCCTCTCCTCTGTTTTTTCTCTTTTTTTAAGAGTGCTCTGAAAGGGAAATCTTGGGTTTTTTTCCTGGTCTGTTGCAGGGTGTGATCACACTCACTTATGAGGTGTTTAGTTCCAGATGTACTGATGTTCCTCTATTCCACACAGCTTCCAGCAAAGTTGAGAACCTTTGGGCATCTTTAATCCCTCACTGACTAACATTTTAGCCAAATGGATCTGGATTTGGTTTCTTAAGGCACTCTCATAACCAGGCATTTTAACACTGGCTAGAGCCCAATAAACCTAGAAGTTTATTAAGCCTGTCTGACTTTTAAGCCCATTTTACTCTTAAAATGGTAAATGATTTGTGGAGGTGAATAAATGGTGGTGGTATCCTATGGTGTACAGCCCTTGTTTGTGTTAGTGCATTTACCCCCCTTAAACTGCTAATAAATCAATCAGAATACTTGGACACTATCAAGAATTGGAGAGTTGCTAGAGAACCAGAGTCAGGGAAGAACTGGGCATCATTGGAGAGAAGAGAAGGCTCCAGTGCCACAGCTTTGCTTGTAGATGGATCCCCTTGAAGCCTCTGGAGCTGTGGGCAGGGCTGGAGGGACAGACCCTCTCTTGTCTCAGGCTGGCTGCCAGCAACACAGAAGAGAAAGCTGAATTTCTCCCAGAGCTGCCCAGGTTTGCACAGTGCCCTTCGGCCAACACCACCACATGGCTGCTCACTGTCCTTCTGCAGGTCAGTTTTTGTGTTCAGGGGGAATAAAATGCTCCCAACTGACAGCTTTGAGATAAGTGCAGATGCTGAGAGTGCCAAGCAGCTGAGATGTGCTGGATTCTGTATGCCAGTCACTCCCCAGCATCCCCCACAGGGGGCTGGCTGATGACCGAGGAATATGCTCTCAGCATCTGAAATGAAGGCAGTTGTGTGCTGAATCCCCCCTGTTACTCAGCACTTACATTCCCTTTGGAGCTCTTGGCTTTCACTCTTCAGCCTCCCATTTCTGTTTCTGCCTGCCAGGCCTGAGCTGTGCTCCTTCTGCTTAGCTGTGCCCAGGGAGCAGCCAGAATGCAGCAGGGCAGTGTCCTCTGCATTTCTAAGGCACATTACAGGTGCTTAGTAAGGAGGAGGGCTTTCTGTAGTGCACCAAGGTTTTTTGCTTGAATCATTTATGCCTTTCTGAATTAATTTCTTATGAGTATCTACTTTCAGGTTCATGTTGACCTTCAGATGCAACAAGAAAGCCAAGCCTGATGAGGTAGCTGAGCTTGCTGTTCTGTACAGGTCTGGCCCTCAGCAGTTTGAAGCAGAACTTCAGGCTCCAGTCAAAAACTGATTTCCTTTGCAGAAAAGCTCTCTGGAAATTGCTGCTATTAGCTGTTTTCATGTGGTTAACATGTTTTGGGCCAGACCAATAGCAAAAATACTAGTAAACCCTTCAGGATCAGGGAAAACTCCAGGTCCCATAAAAGATGGATGGTATAATGAGGGGTTTGTTTGGGTTTTTGCCATATAGATGTGTAAGGGATACCATAGTTTAACTTTATTTACTTTGCATTTGATGATCTAAAATACCATTTCACATCATACCCTGCTTTTTTACAAGGCTGCTATAATGAAACAGCCTTTTATGTGCACTAGTGGTGTTCCTGAGAACACAAAAGCAGCAGTTTGGCTCTGTGTGCCACAAGTAGAAATGTCTTTAAGGAAAAAAGTCAGGCCAAGCACCTCTTTCCTTTCAGAGATCAGGTCACAGAGCTGCAAGACAATTCCAGTTTGTAATTTCCCATCATCCTGAATATAGAAGCTGCAGCATTTCTGAGAAACCTCTGCTTTAAGGGAATTTTGGAACATTTTTACTGTGCCAACTAATAAATACTTAAGATTTTAAAGTAAAATGGCTTAAAAGATTTCTTCAAGTTGAAGGAGCCCAGGTTCTTTTATTGTGCAGATGTTGACTAATCACTTAACAAGTAAATCTAAAAAAAAAAAAAAAAGGAATTACTATACCTTGGCTATAATTACTTTTTTTTTTTTTTAATTGAATGCCTTTACAGCCAAACTCTTCAAGCTGAAATACCCTTTGATGGTAGTGACTGAGGGGGGGGGAAATCTCAGCCTGGGTTATGTTAATATTTTACATAACAGTAAAGACACACTAAATATGTGAAGGAATGTGCCCAAATAGGAGCTTGTTTCCTGGTTTTCTGGAGGTGGGGCAGTATAGTTGGGAAGAGCAGCTGGAACTCAGCAGAATCTGAGGCAAGAAATGACTTTTTTTTTACCCAGTTATTTGTACTGAGGTGTATCTGAGTTGGTTATTCTTTCTTTTTAACCAAGTTACAATAACAAATCCTGAGATGAATGAATGCACAAATGTAAGATCTTAATAGGAGAGATTGAAAGTGAAATCTTCCTGAAAAGCATGGGTTTTTTATTGAGAAACAGGAGGGAGGTTCAGGCACCTTTACCCTGTCAAGGTGGACTAGAGCACAGCAGCTGGGTTTCTCTTACCACTTTTCTCTCCCAGTGTCTGCAGGTTGCCAAGAGGCCAGGTCAGTATTCTGGGGTCACCTGGCATGTGTGAAAGCTGCAGTTTTCTTACTAACCTGGATTAAATGATCTTCAAGACATTTTCTTGGCTGAAATATCTTGAAGCTTCTTCCAAGCTGAGAAGTTGCTGACTTTGGACATACGAATGCTGCTGTTTGTGCCTGTTACAGCATCACAGCTGTAATCAAAAACATGTTTTTTTTCCAGGAGGAACCTTTGATATGCAGCAACCAAACAGGATTTTCAGGTACAGATACCCTGTGAAATTGCAGCTCTGGGGAGAAGAGGCTTCTGGTGCAGAGTCAGGCAAACTCCCAGCTACTGAAAATGGCAAAGCTGAGCTCACTTCAACAGATTCTTTTTCAGTCAGGTATCTTGGGGGATTGTAGGTTTATTTCAAGGAGCTCTGTGACTAAATATCTTATTTTTTAAGATTAAGATTTTATTAGATCTTAACAGTTGCTTCTACATTTCCTGGTCCAGTGGTCTGCTGTTGTAGTACCAGTGAGGTGAGCTCACAGAAGCTGTTGTCATGGAAATTTGGGTGGTTAGCACTAAATGTTTCACGCTGGTTTTGTTTCTTTGAATCTTTTTATATCTTCCAATCTCCTCAAATGCAGACCATGGAAGAGGAGATTTGTAGAAGTGCTTCAGAGTTTTAGCTGCTTATGTGCAAGAAGCCTGTATTTAAAACTGTAATGGTAATTTCCCAGAGCCTGAACCAAAAATATGCTGAGGAATTTCAGATTTTAGGTAAATTCTGCTGGAATATAACCTATATATAATCATATACAAAATTATTTATTCTAGGTTGTTACAATTCAGGTGGTGTTTTTTCTTTGTTATTTCTAAGGGTTTGGTAATGCTTTTATTTATGTTCAAAAAGCAAAACAAAAAAGCCCAGTCCACTTGTGTATTAGGTGTGGCTGAAATACCACCAGTCCCTAGTGCTGATGTAATTTTGGCAGGGAAAAAGTTGGCAGGAAAATAGTTGTTCCTCGAAATCTTTTTATCCTCCCCTTCTTACTACTTCAGATAGTCTGTTAGTGTGTCCCATAGAACATCACCTTGTGTCCCCCTCCAGCTTCTCATGGAAATCCTCTAAGTCTGTGACATATTTAAGTGTTGAATACCTCCACAACCTACAGCTTTCCTTGGAGAGTAAGGGTTTAAATATAGAATATTTTGGACATATTGTGAAGGTCAGAATGCAGTCACTCTGAAAGGAGTGTGACAGTGAACTGTCCAGCTTAGCTGCAGCTCAGTGTTTGGTATTTGTCCATCTGATTTCCATTTTCTAAAGGAACTCAGCCTGAATTTATGGGGGGGAGTGGAAGAACAAAAAAGGAGTAATGGAAAATTTACTGTTGGAAGAGACTGGGTAGGCTTAAAATAGCCATTTCATAGCCATGAAAAGAGATTCTAAATTTCTATCTTTGTGTTGTAATAATTTGCAGCTGAATGAAGTACAACGTGGATCAAATTTTCTATTTATTACAAATAAATACAAATAAATGGCAGGAGCTCCAGAAATGCTCATGATCATAGGCCAATATGTATTACTGAAAATCTTTGTATACACTCTTACTGGTATCTTTGTAGTAAATACATCCTGATCTATGAGCAAATCAGTTCATCACCAGTTTATACCAGTGAGGCAGAATGATGGAAAAAGCTCATAAGGTTCTGAACTCCAGTTTCCCTGGGGCAAATTAAAGTGTATTTTTTGAGCAAGAGTCTTCCTATGAAGAACATTGTCTGTCCCCCCAGCAGTTCTCTGGAGAAAGATTGTGGGGCTGTCCTGAGCTCAGGACTTGGGCTGTTGTCAGAGACAGTGAGTACTCTATTGAAGGTAGAGCTGACTTAAGACACCATGTCAACTAAAAACATTCATAGGATTATTTCCTCCCCCCCCCCCCATGAAAACTTCAAAATAAACGTTGAGGGGAGAGGGATTTTGACATATGTTTGGATCAGCTCTCAGGGAATATCAGAAATAACCTCAGCTGTAATGAGGACACACATGATAGAGTTTTCCTCCCTTCTGGTTTAGAGTTGGATATTGCCAAGAAGGACAGAACTATTTCAGGCTTTATATCATTAAAAAAACAAAATACATATATATATATTCACTTCTCTCTGTTTTGCCAGTTGTACTGGTTTTGAAGAAGCCTGAGAGCAAAGGAGACTGGGACTGGGCCTGCCTTCCATTTTACACATTTCATCTGATTTATAATTTTTTTTCCCCAAAATGTTCTTAGCAAATCATTTCCTGTTTTGAATCCTGATACTGCCTTTCAGTTGAAAAAAACTCCAAACCACAAACAAATATCTTCCCCCTTCACCCTCTCTCTCTGCAAAACAAGAAAAAAGCCCTTGTCCTGAAAGCTTTCAAATGCCATTGCTGTCTTTTTCCATTTATAACCATCTCAGAACAGGCTTCCTTCTGTTCCTCAGCCCATAGCCTCCAACTCAGCCCCAGGCCTGTCTCAGCCCTATAAAGGGAACTGCTTGCCATTCCACCCTCCTCCCCTGAAAAAAGGCATTAATTGATAGTGAAGGTGCACAGAAGTTTCTGACAGGTATTGTTCAGTAGTCACCTTGTAAAATGTGAGCCAGGAATCCTGCCCTTCAGACCATCAGCTTCTGTTTGGTCTTCAGGTGCTGTTTTCATTTGTGAGATAGTGTGAAAAGAAAAAAAAATGAAAACAGAGTTAAAGATAACACTGTGAGGATGTTCATGCACTATTTGAAATGTCATATTGACTTGCATTATTCCACAGTTGCTTAAAAATTTATGGTACTGAAAGAGGGAGCTGATGGAGCACAGTACAGGATGAAAAGAAATGGTTTATATCATGAGGACAGAAGGAGGCTGGGGAAAAATGAATTAGTGAACACCATGTGATGAGCCCTCCAGGTACAGGGCAGGGTGTGTTAACAGGCTTTCCAAAAGCAGATTTTGTAGGAGTGCCCTCTGCAGAGCCACTGAGGTGCTGTTGCATTTGGGGGTGCTTCAAAAACCCCCAGAGACCTTCCTTCCATCAGTTCCAGTTTGGTTTTGGATCAAGCATTTACATGGGGAGGGGCCCAAAAGTAAACAGCAGTCTGGGATGTGGTGGTTGATTTATGGAGAGTAGACAAATTCTGTTGTATTTTGAGCTTCCAAGTAAGTTATGTCTTTAGGGTATGTGAAAGAAAACCTTAAAGTGTATCAGCAACATCATGCACCTCACTTGGGGAGGAAGCATCACCACAAAATAGAAGACTCCAGCTTCACCAGAACACCCAGTACAATTCTGTTCTATTTCAGAGCTTGTTTACAAAATTCTATAAACAGATTCTGCAAATATTGTGGGTTTTTTTTCAGAAAGGAAAGAAAAGCTTGTGCCTCTTGAAATAGCTGGAAGTGCTCTCTAAGTCACCTGAGTGATAAAAGTGTACCTTTGCCATCTGGCTGAGGAGTCAGGAGGAAGGTTCTTAAGTTGAGATTTGTAATATGAAAAGGAATGTGATACTGTGAAAGTGGCAATGCAGTGCTCATGACTGCCAGCCTGGCAGGGGCTGCCCAGGGGGGTCTTGGAGTCTCCTGCTCTGGAGACATTCCAGACCCTGAGTTGTCACTCAGGGCCTGGAGGAGCTATTTGCTTTCTGCCTCTCTAAATTAAATCAGTGGCTTTGTGGGAGGACTACAAGTCAACAGATAGCAAAGTAAGAAAGCTAATAATTGAAGTACTCCATGAAACTTGATTAGCAGTCAAGGGGTGCAAATTTGGAAAATGAGAATTAATGACTGGAAAAAGTCACTGAGGTGTAGAAGGCTGGAGAGCAGTCTCCAAGCAAGATAAGAGAAGAAAAAAAAAACCCCTATGTAGACACTTGAGATAAGACTTGAATATAAAAATTCTTTTCACTGAAGTGGAAATGAACTTTAAAAGTTTCATTTCCTCACTAAAAAGAACAGTGTGTTAGAAAAGAGAATGTATGTGGCAGGAAGAAATCAAACATGAATGCAGCAGTCCTCCCCCACTGGTTTGGCAAGGTCAGATCAGGAGACAACTCTCTGTAGGTCTGTTCAAGAAATGTTGGTATCTCAGCCACCAATTTGACAGCAGGACCATGTCCAGTCAGAATTTGTGTTCTCTACAAGGATGGAGCCTGCAAACCTGCAACATGGCCCAGCATGTGGCCACCCTTTCATTAAAAAAAGACTTTTTCTTATGTTCAGAAAGACACCCACAACCTCAAAAAAACCTCCAAGGAACATCAGCTTCATGGGGGAGCAACTTGATCCTTGCTGCTTTTTGAGATGTGCTGAAGAGCCATAAAATCTGATTCAGTTGATATCTTAATTAATTGCTGGAGGTTTGCAAGAGATGTGGTTACTGTTTGCCCACTGGCATGCTGCTGAGTGTGGAAACATTCCAGCTGTGGTTAATAAATATTTGCCAGGATAGAGTCTACATTGTTTATTTTAATAATTTGAGATAATTCTAATATAAAGTTACTTACATTTTACAGCGGTTTCTTTCTTTTTTTTTTCTTTTTCTTTTGGTAACTAATGCTTACTTGCTTTTCTATATCAACATCCAGGTCTTTTTACTGAGGGAGGTCAGAGGACACACCAGAGTGTGTGGATTCTTCAGTTCTAGATACTTGCCTAAAACACCTGAAACAGTCCAGGTAGATGAAAAGATCTTTATCAGACTAAGAACAGTTCCAGGGTAATAAGTAGTTTCTTTGTTTTTTTCTCATTCATCATGGCATCTTGTCTTTACTAATGAAAACAAAGGTTAATGTTTAACATACATAAGGAAAGTGAGGTGGTGATTTGCTGCTTCTAGAACAATGCTGCATCAATTGCCTCATCAAGAGTAATAAAAATATATTAACAGGCTGTGAGGGTGTTTTTTAACAGGAACTTTCCCTTGGCAGAAACTAGATCATTTTAAGATTCCTTTCAACCCAATCATTCCATGATTCCATTAAAAAGAACTGGGTGATCACTAAGTGCTCTGTGGAGAAAAAACTGTTTTAAGTAACAAAGATCTTCTGCCCTTAGGTTCTTCTTGTGTATGATAAAAAAGGCATGGAGCTGCCAAAGCCCAAGGCTTTCTGACTGCTTCATGACACAGCTGAGAACAGACTTCTTCTGGTCATGACCCTCCTTTTCTTACCTCTCCCCCACTGCCTTTCCTGAATGATTAGCTGGTGACTCAGTCATGCCTCGTGCTCAGGGGTGAAGTAATGCTTCTGGAGTCCTTCTCTTAGTTTGTCATCTGCTTCTTATTGTCTTAAATCCATTTAAATATGTGTGTGTATATCTATATCTATATCTATCCATCTATATATCTATATATGTGTTTCCTTCTCTATAAACAGAATCCTACTCATGCCTTTATGAGCACCTAGAGTATAATTATTCAGTTTTCACTCTTCAGCCTTTTTTTTTCCTCCTCCAAGTCCTTTGCTGTTTCCTGCACTGGTTTATGTACAATAGTTGCATTATGCTGGGACATCAGATTAACTATAGAAGTGTTTGAAAAAGGCAGAAGCCATGTCTCTGAAGCATTCTTTAGTCTTAGGGCTGTGTTTTTCACATAGGGAAAATGGTTCTCTGCACTGCTCTTTTACTCTGCTGCTCCCAGACTTACTTCTGCAACCAAGTAAGTAAGCAAGCTCCAATTAATGCTTGACAGAGGAAATTTGTTTTATCAGGAAACTGGCACACTTAGCATGGATTCTTCTGGCAGTAATTTGGGGACATTAAGAAGTTGGCAGAGCTATCTGTTGTAATCAGAGATGGTGACCCCTTATTTGTCATTATGGCAGCAGCACAGGCTGCAGAAGAACCTTAATCTAGGCCAGTCAAAGCCATGGGATGTAACCAAGCACCAGCCTTATTGCAGCTTAACAGCACACACACTGGCCTACCTTATAACCTCAGCAGAAATGGTGACCATTTACTGTTACTTCAAACACATCAGTTTGGGGTTTGATTATGATGACAGTATCTGTGGGATTTAGCAGGCTGCTCTCTCATACAGATGCCCTGCAAGTGATACTGGATGTGGAAGTAATATTGTTTGAGGGAGTCATCTAGGGTAGTAGAAGAAATATGAACATCTAAAATAAAGGATATGTTTCTTTAAAAGCCACAGCTATTTACAGTTAAAAACCAAAGCAGCCCCAAACTTCTGTAACAGTGTAATATGCCATTAGGAAGGTGAAAGCAATTGGAGAGAGACATTAATCTAAATGACATGAATGCTTGAGTAAGAAAAGGGAGTGAAAAGTAACAGAATTCATGACTTCCCTAATTCATTTGTCTGTGGCATCTCCTATGCTTTTTGAAGTGTTTTGACCCTGAATTTCAAGTTCCAATTTGTCAGCATTGGACTGGTTCCTTCAGGTGAAAAAGTTTTACTGAAAACACAACATTACAAGAGATGAAAGCCTTTTGACAGCACTGATGAAGGTGAACTTCTGTCAGGGAGACAAACGAGCAAGTCATCTAGTCAGTGTTGAACTTCTATAATGGACAAATACAAGATCCCTTCAACTGGTCTTTCAGGAAACAAACCCAAATTAGCCATTGCAGAAAAAGAGCAGAGAGCACCTCTTCACATGCTACTTGTCTGTATAAAGCAGCAGGAGCTAACACTGTGGTTTTTCCCCTCCTGCAGGTGCCTGAGATTATAAGCTCCATTCGACAGGCTGGAAGAATAGCCCGCCAGGAGGAGTTCCAGAACAGTCTCTCAGATGTTGAAGACCCTTTTGCCAAGAAGTTTGAGGTGCTGTTCTGTGGACGGGTGACAGTAGCACATAAAAATGCACCTCCAGCACTCATAGATGAATGCATTGAGAAATTCAATCGTGCAAGCTGTACCAAGAAACCAGCTCTCAGCTCATCATCCCAACAACATGAAACTGCCAATAACTTGGGAGGCTTCTCCTTCAGCAACAGATTTCGGTCTGTCTTCCAGCCCTTGGTCAGTGAAGAGGAGGAGAAAAGGCCAATGAGGAAATCCTTTTCCCAGCCTGGGCTTCGTTCCTTTGCTTTTAAGAAGGATTTGCAAGAGGGAGGACTTAGGAGTAACAGCTTTGTCAGGTCTTTTGAAGAAGATGCCCTTTCACTGAACCTAAAAAGTCAACTCATCTATGGACACAGTGTTGTGCAGCCAACAGACATGGCAGAAAACAGGACCATGCTGTTCACGGTAAAGCAAGATCTGCAGCTTTTGGTGGCCTCTTCACCACTTGGAGCTTGGAGTGGCAAACACCAAAGCAGATGTTCTGACAGATGGCACTTTAATAACTTCATTGCTGTCACCAGAGGTTAACTTAAACTTGCCTGTTTGTCTGGAGTTACCAGTCAGTGTAAATTGTTTGACCTAGTCAACAGAAGTTGATGCTGAATGGTTGAAAACAACCTACCTGAAACACTGGGTTTCCTAAAGACAGCTTTTTGAAAGCTACAGCACATCAGTAGGGAGTTACACTATTCCAAAATGGTGCATACAGCTACACTGACTAGTAACAGCAGAGGAAATTTCGGGTGAATGAATGACCTGAAATTAGAGCAGAAGGATCAAAGATGACTGAGTGCTCCTAGACTTTATGTCCTGTGAAAAGCAGAATAATTAATGAAGGTGCTTCTGCTGCCAACAGGTCTGTCTAATGATGGAGTAGCATAGGAAGTTCCTAGGCTACTCCACACCTGCCTGTGTTTTAGAACATATTTTATAGATCTTGTATCTTATGAATAATGTAAACTTGGAGCTGATATTGTGACCCATGGCTATCAAAAGGTCATCTTGGATCTCAGCTTCTGTTGGGGCTGACAGTTACTAAGGACAATAGCAGGGTGGAGGGGGTGTGCTTAAAGCAGGTTTTTTGCAGGGGGAGAAAGAGGAGTGCAGCTTAAGAAGGATTGCCTTCTGAATTGAAAACAATAGTTTCACCTTAAAAATGCACTTTGCACAGCAAAAGTTAGCATCAGCTATTGGGTCACTGCTGTACAAACAGAATAAATTCTGTTAGGAAATACACTCCAGTGAATTAATTTGTATAGTTTGAGTTAAAGCCTTTAAACTAAGTGCTGTCTGTGTCTTACATAAATAAACCACTAAAAATTAATAAGGTAGAATACAGGTAGAAGCACAATCTTGGATTTAAATTTTAGGACATTTTTCATTAAGTAGCTTTTGGGAATGTGTTATGTGCCAAGACTGCAGAAAATAAGAAAGTATGAGGATATTTTCTGAGTGTAAAGTAAGTTACTTGTGGTATAATATTGCTCTAATTAAACACTAGTCTCATTCTCATCTCAACTGTGACACTAAATCTCAGTTCAGTTATGTACAGAACTCTGAATGCCAGATCAGTGTTGTTTCAGAATTCTCTTTTTCTCTGTTAATACTGCACTAATTGGTGTAAATATACAGGTAGGAAAAAAACAAAAAATTAAAGAGATAAGTCCAGGAAACATTTTTATAGTGAAACAAAAAGAAGTATGATGTTACTTGTTATCATCTTGCTATTTATTGTGCTCTTTTTTAGATTGGCCAGTCTGAAGTTTACCTTATCAGTCCTGACACAAAAAAAGTTGCAATTGAAAAAAGCTTTAAAGAAATATCTTTTTGTTCTCAGGTAAGATTGCAGTGTATTTATTCTCTTTTTTTTGTTGTTGTTTAAATATTCTCCACTCATGAATGCTCATGTAGCCTTTTCTCCTAGCACTTCCAATGGCTTCTTACCCCAACAGTTTCATGCTTTTATTACTTTCATGCTTTTATTACTGGCAAAAAATGCAAGTACAAAAAACTTCGCAAGCAAATATGACTGTTTCATTACTGTTGTTTTTGTGCTAGGGAATTAGACATGTGGATCACTTTGGGTTCATCTGCAGAGAGTCTTCAGAAAATGGAGGCTTCCACTTTGTTTGCTATGTGTTTCAGTGTACAGATGAAGCACTGGTAAGTGAAATAAAAGAGACTAATGGAATACTAGACCCTCAAACTTTTCCATTTCTATTGTATTTTGCTGAATGTCCTCAAATCCTGCTACACTCAGAATTACTTCCAAAATGTAATTAGTATGATTACAATGACCTGGATGTAGGGATAGAGTGACCCTCTATCCCTGTGTCCAGTGCTGGGCACCCCAGTTCAGAAAAGACAGAGATTTACTGGAGAGAGTCCAGTGTAGGGCACCAAGCTGCTGAAGGGAGTGGAGATCTCCCTGCTGAGGAGAGGCTGAGAGAGCTGGGGCTCTTTAGCCTGGAGGAGACTGAGGGGGGAGCTCAGCAGTGTCTGTCAATATGTTCAGGGCAGTGTAGGGAGGATGGAGCCAGACTCTGCTCACTGTCATCCAGTGACAGGACAAGAGGCAATGGGAGTCAGTTGGAGCACAAGAGGTTGAGGGGAACCACAAGGACAAACTTGTTCCCAGTGAGGGTGGCAGAGCCTGGCAGGGGCTGCCCAGGGAGGTTGTGGAGTCTCCTGCTCTGGAGACATTCCATCCCCACCTGGATCTGTTCCTGGGTGACTTGGTCTAGGTGCCCCTGCTCAGGTAGGGGGTTGGACTAGATGATCTTCTAGCTCCCTCCCAACCCCTGACACTCTGTGATTGTGTAATCATAAGCATGTTCTCAAACAAGCAGCAGAATCATTCTAAAAGACTTGTGCTTGTATTAGGGGAAACAGGAGGTCAGTGGAGGAGTGAAATTCTGGTTTTTTGCTCTCTTTTCAGGTTGATGAAATCATGATGACACTGAAACAGGCTTTCACTGTAGCTGCTGTGCAACAGACTTCCAGGGCACAGCCCCAGCTCTGTGAAGGGTGTCCTATGCAAAGCTTGCATAAACTCTGTGAAAAAATAGAAGGTGAGGTTGAAAGAACTTTTATGGTCAAGTATTTTTTCTAACAATTTTACTAGAGGACAGCCTTAATGTGGAACTCTGAGGGAGTGAATGCTTAAGAAGAGTTTGAGACTTGGGAGTGAGAGTTGAAAAGCAGTCTTTTTATTTAGAGGGCTGCAATGTCAAGCTATCTCTGTGGTAATAAGAATTTTCTAACAAAATTAAGTTCCTTCCTTGCATTTTAGTTGAATTTTTGAAAACTAAAGAAGACTCTAAATGTTACTGAATTGCAGCAGGTTTAGATTTCTCAGCCAAGAAGTATTGTTGGTAAGGAGCTTCTCAGAAGAATATGTGCTTCAAACAGGAAAACAAGTTCAAGACAAAAAAAAACCCAACCCCTCTTTGCATTTTAGCAAATTTGTGTTAGGTTTTGTTCATTTAAGTGATGTGTGGGGTGAATAAAAGGCAACAGCAGCTTGTCAAAGCACATGATGATAGCTTGTTGGACTGAAACCTAGTATTAATTTGATGAAACTGGAGAACATCCAAAATTACTTTTTACTCTGTTTTGTTCTTCAGCTAGCTATGATTTTTGAGAATTTCTTAAAGGCAAAATGATTCTTGATGCCTTTAATCATGCTAATTATATTGTCCCCTTCTAAGGGAGAAATGCCATTATCTGAAGAACAAAATGCTGTTGATGGTTTGCTGGTTTTCTACAGAAAACAGAGGAAAGGAATTTAATCCAGGATGAGAGGAGAAAACATAATCTGAATGAGAGGGTAGTCTGCTTTAGACTGTCAGTAAATATTTTTAGCAAGAGGCACAGCAAAAACTTCACTAACATGCAGTGAATTTACTCTTTTTCAGAACCAGTGGAAATTAAACCACAAGCAAAATGCAGGCAGTACTGCAGAAAACATTGAGCAGTCTGCTAAAAACGTGGCAGATTGTGGGTTTATTTTATTTTGTGTAATAATGGAATCTTCAGATAAGAGTATAATCCTGATCTGTGCCCAGTAAATCTCCTTGTTGTGGAGTTCATGTCCCTCATTTTAAAGGCACAACTTCAGTAGTAGCTTTAAATTAACCTCCAGTTTTCCTAATGCCCTGTTATGAAATCAGTTTAACTGGTCAGCTCAAATAACTGACAAGTTTTGCCTTAAACTGTGGGCTTATGTATGTGATTAATTTTGACAGATTTGACTCTGTGATTTCTTCTTTTTTTGCTCCCCTTGTTAGGGCTGCATCCTTCTAAAACAAAACTAGAACTACAAAAGCATCTGACAACACTAAATAACCAGGAGCAGGCCTCTGTGTTTGAAGAGGTTAAGGTAAGCTCTGTGTTTGCTACAAGATTTTAAAGCAGCTGATAGGTTTTTCTAGCATCTGTGTGAAGCACCAAAGTTTGGGTTTTTTTCTTTTTTTTTATATTAATTATCTGTATCTGTTATTCAATTTTTGCTTTAATTTCAATATTTTTCTACAGCTGTTAAAAAAAAGTCTTTTGATGAAAATGGCTTATTTTACTCATTCTTCTTCTCCTAATACACCTTGTTTTCAATTAAAAAGTTGGCATCTCACTGAGTAAGACTGCACACATTTTGTGGGTGAAGGCAGTAACATGTACTGTTGAGAACATTCAGCTGTTACTTTGACCAAAACAAATTACTGGAGCAAAATTTATCCTAAATCTTAATACTAGTCAAACTAATTTAGAAAGTTTAATGTTCTGTCTCCCAGATTAAATCCATTTTAGCAGAGAGGCAAGCCCAGATGAATTAAGACAGATGCTGAAGATTGTAGGAAATGTCATTGGGCTTGGCACACCATTGAAGAGCAGGAATTTTCAGACTCTTTAAATATGTTTCCTTCCTCTCTTGAGTCATTTCAGTCTCTTTGTGTGTTCAATGGGGCAGTTTATCATCTAGTACCAAATTTGGAGATTACTCTGTGGGAGTGACTTCATGAGCTAAGTAATTTCTTAGTCCTCAGCAGCTAGCTGGCACTGTTGCCTTTCAGTATTCATCCATTTTCATGGTCATTTCTTGCAGTCACAGGAAACTCTGAATTGTTTCTGGTGAGAGTCTGCAAATGGTTAACTTGGTGAAACCCAGGGTAAAGTCTGTCTCTCCTGCCTCTCTTCTCAGATGATGGTTTTTTACAGTTGAACTGCCTGAAATTTTAGTTGCTACATTTTTACAGCTCCAGATCTTGTAGCCATGATTTGCATTTTAACTAACTGTCTAGAAAGACAGTTATCTATGGCTATTTTAATTAATCTGATGTGCTACCCTGGCATTAGCTAATTCATACTGTATCCTCTGCATTACATCAATAGGCTTAAAGCAGCCTGTGCTTTTCAGTAGGCTTTTTGGATTCCATTCTATAATAAATCTATTTAAAAACATTTTTCTCTTACAATAATTCAAATCTAAATAGAATGCATTGGAGACAAATATGCTCAGCTGATTTTTCAAATACCAGTGTCATTTCCCCAGAATGGACTGTCAGGTGAGAAGGATTTTCTGGGAGGAGGGTTGTGCCTCATAACTTCATCTGTGTTACAAACTCAGAACTACAGCATTTTCATTTTCTTAACATCAAAAACTGTTTGGCAGAAATAGTTTCTGTAAATCTTTATATCTGTGTGGTGATTTTATACCTTTATAGCTGGTATTTATCTTTCACATAAAGTTTTGTCGTGTGAAACAAGGTAAAGTGTTTATCTGGCTATGTCAGTGCTTTGCCTGGGACACTGGTGTCCTCTGGTGGACTGGAGTAGAACCATGAACTGAATTAAACTTCTTACACTAATAATGTATTGACAGTGACAAAATGAAAAAACATTTGCTAACTATTATTATAAATATATAATTACTGTACTTTTGGTGTTTTCAATTAAAGAAATTAAGACCAAGAAATGATCAAAAGGAGAATGAGTTGGTCATCTCTCTTTTGAGAAACATGTATGAAGAAAAACAGAAGGACCATGTTCATGTTGGAGAAGCAAAACAGGCAAGTAGTCATTCACTTTTAGTTCATGTTCATTTAGTTTAGTTCCAAGAAAAAAAATCTTCAATTCCATTTTGATATCTTTCAAAAGGCAAATTTCCATCACTGGAATTTTGGAACAATCTGTGGCATTTGCCCTGACAGCACATTGGGTTTGATCCTTGATAAAGACTTAGATTTCCTCAATAGCTGGAAGTTCTTTCTTGGTGCAAAGCACCATCTGAAGTGGCCTTAAAGAGGAGGAGCTGAGGAGAATTGCTGCAGAGACAGCTCCATTTCCAGAGAGCTGAGCTACCTTTCATTCTGTGTCAGGTTGGGTCAGTGCTGTGTGACTGGCTGTGCAGCACAGTTAAGATTTTTCCAAAGGGATGAATTATTTTGGATTCCTTGGTTTGTGACTAACCTGAGACACCTTGAGGAGACCTGTATTTAAAAGAGTATCAGCCAACCATTCTCTGGGAACCTTTAATTCCAACTATTTTACACTTGTAAAAGTCTTGTGTGTCCCACCACTGCCGGCCAGTAATTCTGTTATGATCACTGCTGTTGGCCATTTATGATTTAACTAGTAAATAAATAGATGGAGAGCAATTAGACCCCTGAATAAATCAGGGAAATAGCAGCAACTCTTCACTGACTATTAATTCACTTGGTCAATCTCATCTCCTTTTCTGGGTTACTGGCTCATTATTGACCTTCCTGAGAAAGCAGGAAGGAAACTTTGCATATTTCACTATCTGATTTCTTATGCTGGGCTTATCACCAGTAATATGTTTGTAAGAAAAAAGCACAGTAGCTATGGCATGGCAGGAGGAAACATTGCCTGAGGTCCCCTATCATCATACTTGAAGGGTTTTATTTGGTCTAATGCCAGCTGATTATCAAATAGTTGTCAGTCATGAGTGGCTTGAAATAGGGATCTGTGAAGCAAAGTAATATCTTCATATGTCTTCAGTGTGATTTGAAAATTCCTCAGGCCTGCTGCAGTCTGTTTACTCAGTTCCAGAACTAAAATTGGTTCATCTGACTCTTACAAAGATGCCAGTGCCCTAAGAACAGAATTGACTTGCCCTCAGCCCATCATTTATCTTAACATAACATTTTCTATTTACTCTGATAATTTATCTCCAGAGCTGTGTGATAGCAGATACCTTTGAACATGTACTCTGGCAGTGTTATTTGTCTCAGTAATCATTAACCCATGACATCCTACTGTCCCTGTTCCCTTCTTTTCTGCACAGGCATTCATTTTAATGCTTTTCATTACATACTAAAAAAAAAATAAATTAGGGGAGGAAGAAATGAAATGTGATCTTACTGAACAAAAATGACCTTTAAAGAAAGTGTCTTTTCATAAGAATGTACTAGCTGGCAGCATCTGATTTGCCCATTAAAGATGAGTGAAGGTAAAAAGAAAATACACCTGTAACTTCTTCATACTGGAAATAGGATGCTTTCAGGTTGCATCTAGGCAGGACTCTGGTGATGGTGATGATTTGTAATGTTTGCATGGTAGTGTAATTTTTTAATTTGCTAGGCTAGTCTTTGCAAGCACTAAAAATGGACAGAAATACTCATTTAAAAAGCAAAACTAAAATGTTAGATTTAAGGTGGATGTGATTCTACTGGGAAATATATAGGAGAGTTTTGATTCTTATACATCTTCCAGGCCCTTAGAAAGCCCTGTGTAAACATAATACAGATAACTCAGAGTTCTTGGTCATGATCAGCTTAATCAAGTTTGATTAATATCCTGAGAAAAGCAAATATATCAGAGTTCTCTGCTCTGTTACAGTTAACATTTAGAATTAGCATGCTACTAAATACATCTCCTCTAAGAGATACCCTGGGTTTATGTTAGGATAGCTTGTTTAAGCTTCAATATATGAAAGGAATGCAAAGTCAAGGACCCCAAGAGAAAGAATTGATTCAGGTTACAGAAGTCTTCAGGCTGTTCACTGAGATTCTGCTCTGTGCTGTTATTTCACATTTGTTTTTTTAAACCTTGCAGACATCCCAGCCCCCTGCTGAGAATGCTGTAAATGAGGTGACCAGCACTGCTCCAAGATTCAGATTAGATATGCTAAAGAACAAAGCCAAAAGATCTCTGACAGAATCATTTGAAAGCATTTTATCACGTGTAAGTATTTCATGATTATTGCTTCTGAACTTCATTTCTTTTTCTATTTACTTGAATAGTAAATAGATAGAAATGATAGAAAAGTCCTATTTGGTATCCTTCCAGGCTGTAGCCACATGGTTATTAAAGACACAGGGACAAAAACATTTTAGTATACATGTTAGAAGGCAAAACAAATTGGGATTTTGCTAGAGTCCCAAGTCCTGGAAGAACTGAACTAACTGCTAGATAAGAAATATAGGCATTGAAAACAATGAGTATGAAGTGGGCAGGGGGTTTTTCTAGGCATTTCAAGAACTTAAATTTGATACTGTCTTTGGAAGTTACAGATTCTGACTCTCTCTTTTTGGTTATGTGCCATGTATCATACCAGTGATTGCTGCTGTGCTTCATCTCCACAGGGCAGTAAAGCCAGAGGTCCAGTGGATAGTTCTGGTGCTGTGGATTTGGACAACTCCATGTCCACTACCTTAAGCAGCACAAGTAAAGTAAGTAAAGCCTGAGGTGAATATACCCATTGAGAAACTTCAGATAATAGTCCCTGAAGCAACTAGTCAGATGTGAAGTGCAGTTGTACAGAAATAAACCCCACATCAGCCAAATGCAAGCAACATTATCGGGGGGGGGGGGGAGATGGGTCCTTTTCTTCCTGAAACACCTCTCCTATGAGGACAGGCTGAAGGAGCTGGGGTTGTTCAGCTCTTCTGGAGAAGAGAAGGCTCTGGGGAGACCTTAGAGCACCTGCCAGTGCCTGAAGGGGCTCCAGGAAGGTTGGAGAGGGGCTGTTTCCAAGAGCCTGCAGTGAAAGGATGAGGGGGAATGGGTTTAAATTAGAGGAGAATTAGACTGGATCTCAGGAAGAAGCTCTTTCCCTTGAGGGTGGTGGCTCAGTGGCACAGGCTCCCCAGGGAGGAGGTTGAGGCCCCATCCCTGGAGCTATTGCAGGGGAGGTTGGCCAAGGCTCTGAGCAGCCTGGGCTAGTTGAGGGTGTCCCTGCTCCCTGCAGGGGGCTGCACTAGATGCCCTTTGGAGCTCCCTTCCAGCCCTAACCATTCTCTGATCTATCATGATAAAGATGTGTGAGCTTGAAGCAGATCTCTGTGGGATGTGAGCAATGCCATGCAACTGCAGCTTCCAAGATTGATTCTAAATCCACATCTGGATAACCTTGTATTTTTTTTTTACTGCTAGGAGCCAGTGTTGTGTGAAAAGGAGAAAGAGAGACTTCCCAAGCTTCCTTCAGAAAGCAGTGCCAAGCCCAGTGGATCAGAGGGGGAACCCTCCAGTGAGGCAGAGGATTCTGCTGCTGAGCAGCCTGTCCTGTTACCTCAGCAAAGCTTTCGAAGGCGAGCAAACACTCTGAGCCATTTGCCAACAGAAAGCCAGGAAACTCTGGTACCTGTTGAAATGTCACCATCAGTTCCCCAGAGGAAACTTATGAGGTATCACTCAGTGAGCACAGAGACTCCTCACAAAAGAAAGTAAGACTTATTAAAAGCAGGCTATGATTTAATGTGTTGAAGGCATATTTGGGAATGATAGTTGCATACCAGGTATGTCCTCATAATGGATAAGAAATGTGTTGCAGCAGTGTGTCACACCCTGGAGTAGGTATTCTGTTTAAAAACACTTTTTAGCCCTGTGTGCTCCACAGGGGAGAGAAAATGAGGTATGTAGTGGAACCTACATATATTTATTTATACTTTGTGTAAATAACAGCATAGGTCACAAAACCTAAGTGTAAGCACAATGTAGGATTGCTCCTAAGGGCTTCAGTGACATTTTTTCCAAAAACATGAATTAATTTCTACTGTTTTGATCTGCAAGCAGTATAAATAAATGCTGCTTCTTGATGTTTAGTTATGGAGAAAAATCCAGTAGCATTTGTGATTCTGCAAACCTTACTAGTTTGTTAATTCATATGTGACTCTAAAATAACACCCAAAAAATGGCAATTAGTCTAATTGTTGGTAGAGGTGAGGCTCCTGTCTAGCTTTTCAATGAGCCTATATAGCTTTTACTTGCAAAAACAAACTACTGCTTGCCTTCATGCTATCTCCTTTCAAAGCCTAAATCTCTAAAGCCTCCATTTAACTTTATGGCAGTTTTCTTCCCTCCCTCTATCCAGCTTTTTCCAATTACTGTGGAAACGTTTCTGTCTGTAGACTTCTGTTTTAATGCCAAAAATGCTTGTTTACACAGTTAGACAGTAGGAAATCTGTATGTGTTCCAGCTAATTTTTCCCTGCAGGAGGCAGGGCAGTAAACAAACATGACTGAAGTAGGGTATGACAGTAAAAAAAGAAAGAGAATTACAATATTTGAAAGAAAACAACATGTAGGTTGCCTTTTTATCCAGTCTTTGAACCTTTCACTTTCTAAAATGCTAGAATGTTTTATAGTGTAGTTTAGGACTCGTGTTGATGATATGTAGTCTTCATGAGACTTGTCCTGATTCTTCTAACATCTTGTTCAATCAGTTCTTATCACACTATAGGATTGCTAGAAATTAAGTATAGTTTTAACTTCATTAGTTATTTCTATTTGGTTTTGGTCATATAATTTTTAGTAAGACATTAATGTGCCTTCTCCTTCACATAACTCAAACCAAAAAGAAACCTGCACCAGTGGAAATGGAAAACTTAGAAGTATACTTAAAGTTCTCCAAAAATAACCAGTGATAGTCTTTTTAACACATCTTGTCCATTCTAGAAGTGTTTTTGAACAGCTTACCTGAGTTCATACGTTGTTTCCAAAGCTAAATAAAATTCAGTTCTTCCTGTAACATGTCACTGCTCATCCATTAGAACTCTGGATCATAAGCCTGACTTCATACTAGAAATCACAAGGAAACACATATGAGTGAGAAGAAAGGGGTGTGGCAGTGCAAGTGTTTTTTTAGTTTCAATTTAGTCATCTGCTGAAGATGAGTAGCTGAAGCCCTGAAGTGTGTAGTTAGGACTTCACTTGCATTAAAATTCAGCCTCTTACAGTCACTACATCAGCTGTGGAAAACATGGGAAATTCGATTTGCATATGCCACGTCCTTCCCAAAGATTAGAGAAGGGATTTCACTTTTATTTTGTTTTCCCTCTACCTTGTTTTTTCTGCTGTTTTGTTCTTTGTGCTGCCTGAACTGCCATGGCTCTGGTTGGAATCCCACTGTATGGTTTGGACACACCTGTGGACGAATCCAAAAGCTCCTCTGGTCAACTTGCACACTCTCCTACTCTAACTCGCCTTAACCCCTCGGCCTCTTCACCCAACTTCTTTAAATACCTCAGGCATAACTCAAGTGGAGAGCAAAGTGGCCATTTTGCCCAAAAGAGGTGAGCTGCTATCAATATGTAGTTTGGGGTAGGGTTTGCTTTGCCTTGGCATAAGTAGGAAGCTCTCTAGTGTAAATAATTAATTTAATATAGACTGAAAGTGGTAGGTTTTTATCAGAGAGGTGACTCTTCTCTGTTGATGAATGTAAAGCTCTCGTTTACATATTTTGTTTTAAAAAAGCAAATTATTTCATACAGATGGACACATGACTTTCTTTAGAGCCAGTCACTCCAACCACCTTGTTGTTATGCAGCAGACAGCAGCACTGCTTAAACTGTGTGTGGATAAGTTGCCAAGAACTTCAAATCCAGCTCACTCTGTCCCTCCTGAATAATTCAGTTCTGTTCTGCTTTGTTTGTGGTAGCACAGAAGTATATCCATGTTCTTTTGTGCCTGACATTAAAGGCAAATCAAGTAACTAAATGGGGCAAAAAATAACAAGAAATAGAGAGCCAAAAACCTACAACCAACCAAAAACCACAAACCAAACCTCTCCCCTCAAAACCCAATAAAAACAAACCCACCAAAAGCTCTAACCCACCAGCTTGTGGATTGGTCTTGGTTACTTAGAGCAATATCAAATTATATTTTTTTGTGCCCCCATTCTTAGAACAAAAATTCATACAGAGAACATTGAGAACAGGACATTAACTCATCATTTCCATGAATACCTGAAAAAAAGCAGCTCCCTAGAAGTTTTTAACTGTGAAACCCCTTCTTAACCCTTTAGGCTGACCTGTTTATTTAGCTCAAAAGGCTGATGAGACCAAATGTCCATGGAATCCCTGTCAGCAGTCACTGGCCATTGGCAAGGAATTTTTTTTAATGTTGTTGTTTACTGGTTTTGTTCACTCCCCTGAAGGTTTCCTGTTTCCCCAAGGTGCTGATTCTTCAAACCCTTAGAAAAATAGATTTTTCCAAGTAGATTTGATAATGATTCTAGCAACTTCTCATTCCTTTTCCCTGTTATTGAATATTAAGACCGTTGATGAAATTTGATGTGCTCCTGTCTGTTGCATAGAGCCACAATCCAATAAGATCAGTCAGACAGCTCAGCTTTTAATTAAAAAGTTCCAAGCTTGTCTGAATAAAACCCTGTTAATGCTTTACAAAGTAATTTTTGCCAGTCTTATTTTTAATTTGCTAGCATAATGATCATTGGTGTCAGATTTTCCTAACCTTTTCCCCCAAACTTAGTCAGTCATTGAAAATTATAGTAAAGTAAATGTACAGTGATAAAGTTGGCATCAGTTCTTATTAGATTAAAGGAATTTACTTGAAACATTCACTAAAAATCTTGAGATATAGCAAAGAATAATAACTTTTCTGGAAGCACATTTAGTTATGTTAGAATGCTTTAGTTTGCTCAAACAAGTTATGTATGGCAAAGTAGCACTTTGTTAGCAGTTTCAATTTCTACTTTGGTTTCCTTGATATTCAGGATTGAACTGCTTTTTCTTTGAAAATTAGCAGTGTGTGTTATTTTTGTTCTGTGGATTTATGCTTCCTTGTTCTAAACTCTGCTTTTCCCAACTGCACTCTCAGCATCTCCTACCGTACTGCCTTAAGGAAAAAGCTTCATTCTTCCTCTTCTGTGCCAAATTTCTTAAAATTTCTGGCTCCTGTAGATGAAAATAACACTTCTGACTTTAGGAGCACAACAAGGTAGGGTTCCCTCTTAAAGCCTGCAGGTAAAACTGTATTTTAAAAGGTTTTCTTTATCTGAAATATTTCACGTGCTTCTTGCACTTGCAAAAACTGGTTTGTGCAACAGTTCACTTGCATGTGTTCTGCGTATGGTTGTTGTCAACAGGATGGAGATATAGTGGTTTGTTCTGAGCAATGTTAGTGTCCTAACTGGAAGGAGAAGAGAGCCTGTAAAATGCTCCTCCCAGTTGCTGTGGAGCTGTTCAGCCACTGCTAAGTTCATGTATCCCTTTCAGCCTCAAGAAAGACTCAGGCAGCTATTTAGCCAATGGCTGGAATAAAGCCCTTATAGTAAATGTTTATATATAAAGCCAAAACAGTTTAAAGATGGAATGTGTGAAAGCTATTAATGGGATTTCTAATAGGAAAATGGCATTGCTGTTCACTGTTTAATTTAAGATTCTGAGTAAAAACCTCTGTATGTAGCTTGTGGATTACATCAAGGGGGTAACATCCAAGGTTCCTGACCACTGTTCCCAAGATTTTATCTTATTTCAGAGGGTGACTTGTGAACACAAGGGTTAAAAGTTTTGCTCCAAATCTGGTTTGTGAAGGAATATGTTATAAACACAGTTCATAAAATACTGGAAATTTAATTGGTGTTTAAAGCTCCTTATTGATAAATAAGGTGATAAAAAGCATCAGCAGTTCTTTGTGTCTCCTATGAATTATTGTTAGATTTTGTGGATGCCATTTAAACAGCAGGATGGTAAAGACACATTGTGGTGTACATGTCTTTAGCATGTTGTGTTTAATGCACTGAGGAGAAGACTGCTGAGTTCAATTCCAGCTGGAGGAAGCAGGTTGCCAGCCCCTGTTGGTGAACAGAAGTGATGTTTATCTTGTGTCAGTCTGCTCCCACACACCAAGCTTCACTTCCAGAACACTGAGAGCTTGGCCCAGCATGTACACAGCACCCTGCACTCCTCAGCTGATGCTTCATACTGCTGTACTCCCTGAAGCCTGTGTCAGTGTGATGTGGCAGCTCCAGGTAACCTGCTGACAAGACACTGTGTTTTGCAATTGCAGTGACTATGAATGCAAGCCCAGCCAGCAGGCCATGGGTGCAGACAGCCCTGTGAGGACTCGAAGGCATTCGTGGAGGCAACAGATATTCCTGCGAGTGGCAACCCCTCAGAAAGCCTGTGACTCTCCCAGCAGATATGAGGGTAAAGTCTGTGCTTATGTGCTCCCATCAATATACTTAGTGGGTGCATTCTGTGAAGTGTACATCATTTTGTCTGGATGTGGGTGTTAAAATGCTACTGCAAAGGAATTGTCCTTCCAGTGGGAAAGCAAAGGTTCTCACCAGCTGGGACCTTACTGGCATTTTAAAGCAGTAGAAAGATGTTTGGTCTCTGGGTGTTGTGGCACCCCAGCCAATCACCTGATTTCTTGTCCAATTAATGAAGTTAAAAGGGTATAAAAAGAGCTGGAAATTAATAAAGAAAGGGATCTTGGAATCTTGGTGAAGAAAATTATCTCTGCCTTGCTTGCTCTCCTCTGGCTACTGGCCAGAGACTAGAAAAAAAGCCCTGCACATGAGCATGCAAGGGCATCACTTTATACATCTCACTTGATGTGACCCATATAGTAATATAGCACAGCCCATGCTGAGGCCAGGAATGCCTCAGAGGAGCTCATGTCTGTAGATAATGCTCTGTGCCTTCACTAGTTTGCATTTCACAGATTGAGCTCTGCAGACTCTACCTTCTGACTGCTCTCTAAGGCCACTGTCTAAGAAACAAGAAAGAAGAAAACAGGAGAGAACAGTACATTATAGTACATGTAGTAAAAAATAACCATCTTTTGTCCCAGAGTCATTTTCATTTCATCTTAAAAAGACACTCATTAACTGCACACAGCACATAACAGAAGTGTTTTTGGCATTAATGCATTTGATTGACAGTGGGGCAAGCTGTAGATGGGCAGAGATACCTCTCAAGTTTAGTGTTCTTCAAAACAAAGTCATGTCAAGAGCATGTTGTGCAAACATGCATGTGAAATGCTTTCCTGGCCTTCAAGGCATATGAAGGAGCTGTTCTGTGAAGCTACTCTTTTTGCAGGTTTTACTGCAACTTTTTGTGACTGGAAAGAGTCTTAACTGGTTTTTTGAAAGCCACAAAATCTTCCCACATTGACTAGGAAAAAAACAAACAAACAACAAAGAACTAAATATCCTATCCAGGCATTTCCTCTGAGACATAATAGCTGCAAGATACAATCTCAACAACCTACAGCTGGATAAGCAGAGCAGTGGGAGAAACAAAATGGGAAACAGGAAGAGCTATTCATAGGAGGAGCAATTGAAAATATTTGGCCTTTTTCTTCACTCTTGTTTTCCTTTTTTTTTATAATAATTTTTGTTCCCAGATATTAAATTTATCAACAGAGGGAGAAAACTCAGAGTTAAGTTGGATTCTTTGACTTTGATTTATAACAAGCATTGGGAAACAGATACTCTGCAGTCCTCAGAACAAGAAAGACATGGACCTGTGAGTGTCCTCTGCCCAGAGTGGCTGTGCTGCTGCAGGTGCTGTGGAGCACTGGAGGGCAGCATTTCTCTCACTGCCACCCCAAGACACATTCAGTGTCTTGTCCTTTGATTTTTGGGTTTTTATTTCTTTGTGGGTGTGAAATGAGTGGTGTATCCTGCACAGTGGAGAGGTGGACAAAGAGGAGCACAGGTCACTTACACATTACATCACACTTTGATCTGTTAATACATTTCATTTCTTTTGAAAGGTGTTTTTCTTTAATCTCTTTCTCTAAAGCTTTTTTTGCCCTGTGTTCTGTGTATGAGCACACAAAATTCACTCTGGCTCTCCCACTCAATGCCTTAAACACTTCAAATAATAAAAGTGTTTCTTCAGTTCTTTGATTTTTTACCTTTATACATGCCCACCCTAATTATTGCAGCCTCATCTTCATACTTCTGTGGAGTCTCTCACTCAGATCAATGCAGAGTGATCATGAAACTTCACCTTGCAGTGCAGTGCAGCAGGGCATTTGCATACTTTCATTTAGCACCCACAAATGTCTGTGCAGTGGGATGTTTTCACTAGAATTGTCACCTCTTGACTGTTCAGAATTGCTCATAGTGGGAGAACTGTTCTTAGCTTGTCAGAAACTCCCAGCAGAGTCAAGTCAGGGCTAAATGTAAAGGAAGTGTAAATAGTTTTCTCAAGTAAATGGTGGAAAGGGCTGGTCTTCTCATGAGCTTTCTTGCTGTGTGTTGGCAGTAGACAGCATGGGTCAATTTTAGGTTGGCAAATGGGTGATTTATTTTAAGATGAGCAGTAGGGTGGAGTTACATGTTGAACAGTGAAAAAAACTGCAATTTGGGCTATTGAGATATTTCTAAGTAATATTGCTTAGCAGTACTCAAAAAAATAATTCAGATTAATAAAAGGAACTTTGGGCAGGAGTTTTGTAATGTTTCAAATGCAACAAAGAAAAATGGCATCATGCAGAAAATGAAATGTTAAACCTTCTCACCATATCTTGCCCTGGAGAGCAGGTGTGCCCAGTAAACACTGCAGGTGGATGAGCCACCTCCCTCTGAGCTTCCTCCAAAAATAAAACATTCTTTTCTGTGTGAACTGTGGCAGTTTCTAGTCAAACATGGATTTTGTTACCTTGGTTTTGGTATTTGAGGTTGCTTGCACTAAGTGCTTCTGAAATCATGTTTTTAAAATGTAGGCTTTTAGATGGGTCTGTCACTTCTGTTGTTTTGCACTTTGTGTGGTTTCTCTCAGAGGGTTTCCTCTTTTTTTTTCTTGTTTTTGGAAAGCCTTGTTTAATACTGGTTGAATTGTATTCAACCAGATAATTGGTTGAACAAGAAACTATTGCTCAATTACTTTTTTTTCCCAGTCAATTACAAATAAAATTTCCTTCAAAAATAAGGTTTAAGGCAACATCTCAACAACTCACTGCTAGAATACTTGAATGTCCTCCCACATGTCCCAGCAAATGCTCTATATTCAACTGTAGTTTCTTCTGGAGAAATGGTTAGGGCTGGAAGGGAGCTCCAAAGGGCATCTAGTGCAGCCCCCTGCAGGGAGCAGGGACACCCTCAACTAGCCCAGGCTGCTCAGAGCCTTGGCCAACCTCCCCTGCAATAGCTCCAGGGATGGGGCCTCAACCACCTCCCTGGGGAGCCTGTGCCACTGAGCCACCACCCTCAAGGTCCTGCTTAAGTGCACTTACTTATCTTCTAAAAGTCTTGAAGGCTGCACATGAAGTGGATTTCAACACATGGCAGTTTGATTTGGTGGAATGTGAGCTCCCAGTTATGTTCAGCTGAATGGCTCTACTGGTTTTCTTTCTTTACTCAGCTATGCACCAGATTGTGCATAACAAAGAAATACTGTTTCTGGTGACAGTGTTCTGCTGCTGTCTGTGCTGGATGTGGCAGCCAAATGTCTGTTCATCACCCTGTTGTCCATTCATGGACATGAGTTAGTGCACACTTACCAAATGTCTGGTTTTTTTCCTTTGCCTTGAGGGGATTACCTGCACATTCCACCTCCCCCCACCTCCCTTAGCAGCCAAAGAGCTGATGCAACTCTGCCAACTCTGGAGA
>VYZU01069230.1:0-11901 GCA_013401355.1 Ceyx cyanopectus | reverse complement strand
GCTGGAAACCACAGAGCCTTTTCTTAGCTGGAAGCAGTTGATAAAATAGAACAGAGGGGGTCTCTGCTCTCATAACACTCTCCCCACTGAATCTGGGATTGACCCAGGGGGTCAGTGAGGGTCTTGGTCCAAGCAGAGCAAGACTGTGGCCTGTGGGCTGCTCACTGCCTTCTGGTGATCCAGATGTGCCCGTGCTCTGCCAACATCTGGAGCCAGCAGTGATTTTTCTCTGCCAGAGCCACACTGCTCTGTGTGTGCATCGCTGCAGGGTGGGAAGAGGGGTTGAGCAGCTGTAGTCAGGCAGCATTCACTGGAGGTTGCAGTGACCTCATTAAGCTGTGGGGCCATTGCTCACATTCCCAAGGCTGGGGCTGTTGTCAACAGAAGGATCAAGTGTTCTCTTGGAGGAAAACCAGCAAATGACTGGGGCTTGCAGTGTGGGAGAGGGGCCTGGGACAGCATCCCTTGCAGAGCAGGGCTTCCCCAGTTGGCTGGACATGATGGATGCTGCTCTTCCCCGGGTCCTGGGAACCTGCTGGGGAGGGAAAACTGAGCTGCCCCTGTGTTTTGTGGGCTGGGGCTGTGCAGCAGCATCTTGCTGGAGGAAAGGAGTGTGAGCAGTGCAGCTCTTGGCCACTGACCTGCTGTAACATGTGCATCTGGGGTGGGAAAGGTGCTGTCCCTTCAGAGAGTGGCTGGGTCTGCAGGGACAGCCTGTGGAGAGGAGCCTGGCTCCTTCTGATTTCTCTTGAGCTTTTATTCTGGCTTCAGCTCTCTTACTGAGAACTTCAGTGGAGGATAAGAGAGGCCATCAACGCTGCTCTGAGCACTTGAGAAGAGGGAGATGTATTTAATGGCTGCCAGGAACTTTGGTACCCTCCTGTGCACCTATTAAATGATTAGAAAAGCATAATTATTTATATTATTAGTAGCAGCAATTTACAGCAAGAGCAACACCTGTTTCTGTGGTAGGAAGCAGGTGAGGGAGTTGGGATCCAAGTTAACTTCTGAACCAGCCTTTTGATGCCAGCAGATCTCGGGGTGAGGAGAGATTATTTCCATCCCCCTCCACACCCCCTTGCAGTTTATTTTCCCTGCTGAAGGTTATAAAACGGCTGCATATTCATAAAGATGCTCAAATCATCTGGTAAGGCAGGCATGATAGAAACCACTTTAATTTCAGCAAGCTGGTAGAATCAGGCTTCATTGTGAACAGGATCTGGAACAATCTGTACCATTGGCTGAGGAACCCTGAGCCAGACCTTCAGGCTGAGATGTCCTTCACAGGTTTCTTCTGCTTCCAAGTGTTGGCCATTGTCCTCCACCGGGGGCTTGAGGAGCATCTGATGTTTTCTTTCTGCTGTTTTGGCTCCTCTTGCCGAGCTCTTTGTGATTGTAATTAATATTCTGAGAGCAATTGGACGTCAGAAGGCAAAGCTGGAGGCCAGGGGAGAGGGGCAGTGCTGCGAAAGTCTTGTGAAAGCAGCGACCTTGTCAAGAAATGCAAACACAGGGAGCTTAGAGCAACAAATGGAAAGAAGCTACAGAGTAGCTGAACATGCAGTAAATAAACAGAGATCCTGTCTCTTTCTCCAAACAACCAAAAACGTGGCCCTCAGAACTGGTTCTGCCCTCTGTTTCACCCACCACAGGTTAAGAACTAAGCACTGGCAGGTTTTTGCCTTTGGAGAGAAGTAGGGGACTGTGCTGTGGCTCTAAGGGGGGTGTTTTGGAGGGGTGCTGGAGCAAGCAGCCCTGCTGCCTGGTGCTGGGGGATGTCCCTGGGTGCAAACAGCAGCTGGATGCAGGGAGGGAGCTCTGGCTTCTGATGCCACCTGCTCTGGCTGCCCCCTTGCCAGGTCTCTTGGTTTGGGCTGAGGTTCCAGTATCTGCCCAGCAAGGAGCTGCTTGTGCCTCGTGCTCTGTGGGCAAATGTGGATCAGGAGCACTGAGCACACCCTGGGCTGGCCCTGGGTGGGTGATTTGGGCCTCTAGTTTACAACAAAGAGGCCACAGCACACCCCTCTTCAGTTCCTGCTTGCCCAGTTCTCCCTTTTGCAGGCTGGCACTGGCCAGGGCAGCTGGCATCTGGAGAGGAGCACAGAGAATCAGCAATGGTTTGGTCTGGAAGGGACCTTTACAGGACATCCAGCCATGCTGTGAGGGCAGGAAAGGGCTCAGCCATGAGCCTCCACTCTGCACATCTCCTGCTGCAGAGGGGCAGGGGTTGGCTGCTGCTCTTGCCCAGTGTTCAGGAGCCTCCAGGCTCTTCCCTGTGTGAGGCAGCTGTGCTGAGCTTGAACTGTCAGGTGGTGAAGGGCACAGCTGAGCCTGGGTGGGCATGAAATCCCTGAGCCACGATCAGCTCTGGGTGGCTTTGCATGTGGGTCTTTATCCTCAGTGCTGAGCTTGCCACCTTCACAGAAATCTTTGAACCCTTGGATCAGCTAGGCAGGGGTAGAAGTCTGCTTTCATGTTTCCCAGGCTGTTTGTTTTTGTTTGCTTGCTTGTTTAAAATATCTTTTGAAGTATCTCTGGAGTGTTTAGGGCTGTGCTGTGTTGACCAGCCCTCTCTTGTTGTGAAGCAGGGAGGTGGCCAGGCTGCTGACCCGTGCCAGCCTCTGCCCGGGGACAGGGATGTTCCTTCTCTGTGGTTTGCTCAACCCTCCTGCAGAGATCTGTGGTGGGTGACAGCCAAGAGTTGTGCCCTTTTACACCAGTGTCTTTGTGACACTGGGCCAGTCCTGCACCCCGAGGCTGTGATTTGGTGTCTTTGCCTTCCACTCAGCAGACCAGTACAGGGGTCGAGTCACTACCTGCTTCAGCTTGGAACCACCCTGTTCTTACCAGACTGAGGAAGCACAGGGACTGAAATTGCTGAATATTGAGTATCCTCAACTACATTTGATTTTTCCCAGTGGCTGGTGGGCTGCAGCTTGGCTGTTTGTCATGCTGAAGAGGAAAGCCTGAGGCTGTGCTGGTTAATTGCACCTGGTTATGCAGAGTTTTGATGGATGAGGTTGTTGACTGAAGCAGAGCGGCTCTTGGCCAAGCAGAAGGCTGAATGTGAGGCAGTCTGGTTGCTTCATGTTGCAATAACAGATGCTCAGTGGAGCCCCAGTTTCTGAGCTCAGAGGGGTGCAGATGCCCCCCTGTGCCTCCCAGTAAGGTGGCCAAAATGACCTGAGTCTGTCAGGGAGCAGGGCAGCAAGGGTGGCAGTGCTGCTTGCTTGCATGAGGGGGGGTTCTTGGGTGAAGATTTAGGACTTCTGAAGGATGCCTCTTCATTATCTTTATAATGAGTTCTTTCTAAATCTGAGTAACCTCTGCAGTTGGAGCTGTGAAATCATTCCAGCAGCACTGATGGGGTGGGGGGATGAACCTCTGAGTCATTTGGATTTAAACCGAGTCATTTAGCACTTCAGACTGCCCCAGTATTGGCTCTGTGAAGTTTTAAAATACCCTTCTCAAAGCTTTAAGAAGTATTTAATGTTCTTCTCTCATCTCCCTCTGTCTGTGAACCTCCTTCCCAGTGCCAGTGTAACACACAGCCCGAGTCCTTGGCTCCCAGCAGAGGAAATGCTCCAGGACTGGAGAAGTTACTGTGCTAATAAACTCAGGTGCTTGTTTTAACCTGATGCCAGGGGAGACTGGAAGTGCTGGAAAGGAGGATGAGGAAGAGGCTGGTACTTGAAGCCTGTGGCAAAGAAGGCACAACGTGGCTTCTGGCAAAGCCATCCATGAAATCAAAGGATCTCTTGTTGCAGGGAGAGCTTTGTTGGTTTAGTTTTGTTGGTTTTTTTTTGTTTTCAACTTGTCAATTCCTTTAACAAACTCCTGCTCTGAGCTGGGAAGCCTGAAGTTGCCTTTGGCTGCTGCTCCAGGCTCTGCAGCCATCCCAGCTCTGGTCTGTCTGGTTCTCACAGGTGCTTTCTATGGGCAGGTTCCTTAGGTGGCCAAGCTGTAGGAAATGCAGTGGTTGCAGTGATCTGCTCTCTGCCAGCACAGTCATACTGCTAGGAACAAGGTGCCCCTGCTTACTGGTTTTTCAGCACAGAGCAGGAAAGGGACTGAGAAGAAGGGTTCTCTTTTTTTCATCCAGCTCTTTTCAATATTTTCAAGATCTATGGGTGGATTCATGCTCTGCTGTGCACCTCACTGAGCAAACCAAGGCCAGACCCTCTCAGCCTGAGTTGCCTTCATCTCTGTGCTGGTTCCTCAGCAGCAAGGCTGGGACAGACTCTGCTTAGCAAAGACACCTGGCAGCTCGTGGAGATGGAGCTCAAGGATTGCAATGTCATGTCCCAGGAGCTGGAAAGTGCCTGGCTGCTGACAGCTGGTCCCTGATTCACAACAGCATCCAGAAGGAGGGATCAAGTACATTGCCCCTCTTTCTAGAGGGGTTAACTGGGAGAGTTTGATCTCTGCAGGGCTCTGATGTGTCCCTTGCCCTTCCTGAGCCAGTGTTTAGGGGGCAGCTCCTGTAATTGGGCTTGTCTGGCTGCTGGAGATGTTGCCTCTGTTAATCACCACGTGTCACTTCAGCTCAAACCCAGATACTTTTTGATCTCTGCTTGTTCAACACAAGCTGATAATGGAATATGGAGATCATGAGGCTCTGCCATACACTGGCAGAGAAAATCTTGCTCCTATTAGAAATCCAGGTGTTCCAGCCAAGCCTTTCATGGCTGTTCTGGAATCAGCCCCCAGGTTACATGCCTCCTCCACCCAGTTCAGCTTATCTCCCAGAAACCCCTCCCTGTCCCCACAACTGCTAGTCTGTTGAGCAGACCATTGCCTGGAGGAGGTTATGGTTATAGGAGGCCTCTTCTCATGGCTCCAAGCTTCCCACAAGCTCCAAGGCCTGTATTTGATTGTTAGGTGTCAGAAGATTGGGTGCTCTGCATTTTCCAGACCCTGCAAATACACACCAAGGTACTCACCAGGGCCTGGGCTGCATCAGAAGCTGTGACCAGCAGGTCAGAGGGTGATTCTTCCTCTCTGCTCTCATTAAACCCCTCCTCTGTGTCCAGCAACAGGGCTCTTAGCATAAGAAAGCCATGAAGCTGCTTGAGAGGGTCCAGAGGAGGCCACAAAGATGCTCAGGAGCCACCTCCCCTGTGAAGACAGGCTAAGAGAGCTGGTGGTGTTCAGACTGGAGAAGGCTCCAGGAAAAGGGAGAAATTCTTCCCTCTGGGGATGGTGAGACCCTGGCCCAGGTTGCCCAGACAGGTGGTTGTTTCCCCACTGCTGGAAGTGTTCCAGGGCAGGTTGGATGAAGCTTTGGGCAGCCTGGTCTCTTGGAAGGTGCCCTGCTCACAGCAGGGGAGTTGGACTAGATGGTCTTTAAGGTCCTTCCAACCCATCCTATGATTCTACAAAAATACTTAACTCTTTGGCCTGAATTGCCAACACTTTGTTTGCAATAAAGCCTCATTCCAGCCTTGCTCAGTGAGAGAAAAGCCAAAGCCTGTTGCAAATGAGGGGAAAACCAGAATCAGAGATGCACCAGCATCATGGCAATTAGCACCAGCTTGTGAGGCTACAAGATGAGCTCACCTTGTCACTCAGGAGCTTGCAGCTTTCCTCAGCTACACTGGGTTTGCTCCCACTGGGGGAAACTAACTCCCTTGTGCCATCTTTACCTCCAAGGAGGACTTCTGCTCCCAGTCTTGCCCTGTGAATGCCAAGGGTCCCCTGGCACGTGATCTGGAGCGTCTCCTAATTCCCTCTCCCCATCTGAGAAGCCTCTGTTCTAGCTGCTCACCCTGTATGCAGTCAGCCAAATGTCAAGGGGCTCCTGGGTGCCATGTAGATGTGCAGAATTGCTGTTATTTGCCAGGCAGTTGCTCAGCTGTCAGGCTGGCTTCTGGAGGATGTGTAGCTGGGGTGACACACACGCAGAGCATCTTCTGCCAAATCAGGCAGATGAGCATCTTGATTCAAAAGGAATTTATCTTTATTACTGAATATTGTAGATGCTCTTTTTTTTTTTTTCTTTTTTAAAGGAACAGTTTTGCCAGGGAGATAGGAAAAAAAAACCCTGCAAAATTGTTATTCTGGAGAAGGTTTTTGTAGTGCTCGGGAGGTGTCTGGGAGGTTGATATTTGCTCAGCTGTGTGCTGTCTGTGTGCCAAGGAACACAGCTCGGCAGAGCAAACAGCCCCATCTTCCCAGCAGAAAAGGTTTCAGTCCTGTCATTTTGCCTTCCAGTCCTGACAGAGGAGAGCTGAGGATGGAGAGCCTTGCATGGGACCAGAGCCCTCCTGAGGAGCTCTGATGTGACACCACGTTGCAAAGAACCTTCCTCCAGCTTCCCCTCGCCCTTAGCTTGGGTTGACTTTGTTTCCATGCCCACTGCCCTCTCTAAGCTCTACCTGCTCCTGGCTTTTGCTAGGCTGTGCAGCCAGGGATGCCCTCAAATCACTGATAGGGAGAAAAATGCTGTTCTGCCCATCTAGATGTGTGACCTTGGACAGAGCCAGGAGTCCCCTGGTCCCCTCCAGTGGAAAGGACTGGGGGGTGGGCAGATGGTCCTTCCCATGGATCAACACACCAGCTTGACACACTCATCATAAATAACTGATATTATTTGCTTTCTCTGTTTAAAGTATTGTTCTACCCCAGTAACAACTGGGAAAACAAACACCAGCATTTATCATGCAAGTGCTGGCAATAATAGAGGTCAAGTGGATTTATAGTGCCAGAACCCATTATGTGTTTGAAGACTAATTAAAGCCCTTAAATGAGATGCTTGTCCTACCAGAGGCTGCTGCTGTATTTTTTTTTTTCTCTCCTTCCTTTCTGCTGTGCTTACATTTAATTTTTTTTTTTCCCCTCCCCCTTTGCTCTTTGTAGAGTTTGCTGTAATAATGGAGCAGGAGCTTGACAGAGCTTTCCTGATTAGATGTCAGGAGCGTATGATTTGAGATGCTGCTGGGAGCGTTGGGATTACTGGACCGTATCTCCACTGTCACTTCTGAGCTTGGTAGGGTTTACAGACCAGTCCTTCCACCCCAACCAACTGGCTGGCTGGTCTGATTGAATCACGTTGAACTATCTTTAGAGTTGTCAGCCAAAATCAAGGCTCTGAAATGCTGAGGTCTGTAGGGATGTGGGGAGGCAGGGGCCTGGGCTGGAAAAACTCACCCAAAAACCAAGTCAGTATCTCAGTGAATGCAGGCACAGAGAGAACCGAGCATGAAAATACAGCTTGTGCTTATGCCAGGGTTGGTTGTGCTCTTTGGGGTGCTCCATGGGGTGACCAGTGCCCCTGAGCTGTGCGTGCTGGGAGCACTGGGGGCAGGCAGGGCAGATGGGGGCTGTGTGACCTTTCCTTGTCAGTGTTCCATGGACTCCACTGTCAGGTTCAATTCTGCTGCCTGTGGTACAGCCACCCCCGAGGGCTGGAGCGTGTTCCCTGCCTGCCCCTGGAACTGTCACCCAATCCACAGCAGGGGGGTTGCTCTGTCTCCAAGGGGGATGGAGTAGGCAGCTCCCTGAGCTGCTGGAGAGGGGGGGAAGAGCTCAGAAGTTACCAAAGCTCACAGCAGCTTGCTGGGAGCTCCTGGCAGGGCTCCCCCAGTCACTGCTCCACCTGCTCTGCTCCATCTTGTCAACTCTGGAAGCTCAGGATTGCCAGCTGGTTCTGGAGACTGTCCACAGAGGACCAGAACTGCCCACCCTGTCCACCTCCCTCTGCCCCACTGCAAATTTACATCAGATGATCCCTTCACCATCCTCTGACAAAACACTTCCTTGGCTTGTCTGGGGCTGCATCTCACTTGGTAGCGAGGTGCTGGTTGAGATCTTTTGCAGTGTGAGCATTTCCTCTCTATTTACACCCTGAAAACTGAGGGCTTGGCTGTTGGACAGTCAGCCTGGGGCACAGGAACAGAATACATCTCTCTGGAGACTGATCCTGCCCTTCTAGGCAGTTTAGAGATGCTGAGAGATGCCAAGGGGACAGGAGAAGAATGGGAGGGCCCAGACATGCAGGGTCCAGGGTGGCTCTAAACTGCTCAACTCAAAAAGCACAAGGCAAGTATGGAGCAGGCACTGCCAGGCTGCTGTGAAGAAGAGATTACAGGTAAAGGCTCCTGTAGCTGTGTCCTCATGTATAGCACAAGGATGTGCAGAGGGACCATCCCTATTTTTGCAGGATGAGGATGTGAAACAGAGACAAACGATGGATCTGGGTGGGTGTCTGACATGGATATGTGGGGTTAGTGTCCAAAGATAGAGGAGCAGGGACTGTTTGACATCAGGGGCTGTGAGGGAGCTGGGGAGTGTCTCATAGGCAAGAACACAAGCATCATGCTCTGCTCTGTTGCAGTGAGCATCCCCATTCCTGGAGTGAGTAGCTCCCTTCCAGGGAGGGAGGTGGCTGCTGCTTCACCAGGTTTTCAAAGACAAGAATGTGAGAACCGTTGAACCCACCTCAGGGACCAAACTGCAAAAGCAAAGAGTAAAAACCCCTCCCCTTGGTTCCTGGTGGTGTTGAGAATGAGGGGTGGAGGGGAAGAGATTTTGAAAAGAAATATTTAAAAAAGGAAAACCAACCCTGAGTTTGAGCAGGGAAAAGAACAACATCTGAGGAGCTCCAGGAAAACAAGCCATGAATGCAGCCAGTCAGCAGCGTTGCTCAGCTGATGTTCACAAGAAGGTTTCAACTTGCTCTGTTAGAGACCTCAGTAAACCTTAAAGACAGAGAGAGCATTTAGAAATGCCCCTGAGGTTTCCGTTACTCTGCAGTAGGCTCAGTAAACACGCAGATAAATACTGGAGAGAGAGGGGAAAAAAAAACAACCTTCCAGAGGAACAGACCCAGGTTTTCAGCTGGGCAGTCTCTTGCATTCACAGGGGCTGCTGCTGTTGATCAGTGCTGGGGGGAAAGAGGCAGAGCTGAACTTTTCCTGAGTACAAGGTGGTGCTATAGCTATTCCTGGGAAAAAATAACTTGGAGGAGGCTGGAAGTTACCATTGGAGCCATCTGAGGGGATGACCTGGTTGGAGAGAGAAAGTTGATGGGACGACTCCTGTCGTGGGCTGCTTGTGAGTATGGAAATGTCTGTGCTCTGCTGGAAGATCAGGCTGCTGTGGAGTGAGGGGAGAAGCTCCTGGGAGTCACTGCCAGAGCCCTGGCTGGTGGGGGAGCCTCTGAATTCTTATAGCTGCTCCCAGTGGTGCTGCTGCTGGTGGCACCCATGGGGTGGTGAGGGGGGATGGTGAGACCAGTGTTTGGCCCCAGCACTGCTTGGGTTTTCTTCTGGAAGCAAATATCTGAGTTGGGGGGCTCTGCAGTTGAGCTGGTGACTCCTGACTTCTTCCTCTCTCAGCTGGACTGAAAGTGGAATCCACATGGTAGCACCAAGCAGCAGAGAAAGGCCAATGGTGCCCTGAGCACTGGGGTAGTCTCAGCTCTCCACGTGTCTTGTACTAACAAAGGGGAAGGCAGGTTTGCTCAGATCAGAGATGGATGGCTTCTGGCCAGTGGTTTAGTGCTGTTGCAGACGTACAAAGCACCTGAGGATGGAGGTGTATAATTAATGACTCTCCAGATGGGTGGAAATGAAGCGTGTTTCTCAACCCAGACTCACTTTACTCCTTTTTTGCTTTCCTGGAAGTGGTGTTAAAAGCCACTGTGACGCACACTCGCTTCCAGAGGCTGCCCTGACCTCTTGGGTGTTGCTTTGAAACCCAAATGTACCATCTGATTAAGTGTTTGGAGGTGACTTTTACTACAGACCCACGTTGCTGCTCCACACGTGAACTGTAGGTTGTTCTGAGGGAAGCTGAGAGCCCTGAGCAGCAATGTCCAGAATGTGTGTAACTGGGAGCCACTGGGCACAGCCCTCTGCTGCCTTCCCCTCACTGAGCTCCTGCCTGACGTGGCAGCAGCCAAAAGCCCTTTGCTCAGCTGGCAGAGGAGGAGGAGACCTGTGGCCACCCTGATGCTGCATGGCCACCTCCTCCGTGCTGACACCTGTGGGCTGCTGGTGGGAGCACTGTGGAGTGATGGGAGCTGGCTGGGGAGCATCTTGTGTCTCCCACTGAGCTGCTACAGGAGCTCAGTACTTAAGAGCATCTGAAAAATGGGTACCAGTGATGCCCTGGGAGGTGTAAGCTTGGGTTCATTCACCAGGTGGAAGGAAGGTTCTGTGTGGACTGGTCTCTCTGATGGGGTGGTGGGCTGTACATGCCCATCAAGAGCAGGGCATGTCTGGATGTTTTATGGTGGGAGAGGTCTCAGGCTGTATGTTTTCAGTGATCTTCATGCTGGGTGCACATCCAGCTCGTGGTAATAGAGGTGTTCAGCTGCCAGGCCATGGTACCATTCCATTGGTATCCAACAGCACGAGCCTTTCCCACCCTGCTCACAGCTTAGGATGTGGTAGCTGAGCTAACCATGAGGTACCTTTGATGACACATCTTAGTGAAGATAAGCAAGGAGTGGAATAAAAATGGTAACATGGAGAGCTGTGCCTGCTTTCTTGGCTACAGCAGAGACCTTTCCTCCTGCCTGCTCCAAAGGGCTGGATCTGAATCCTCTCCAGTGTCAGCAGCAGCCACCGACCTTCCGGGATCAGATCCTGTTGTTCCTGAGCTGCTGCCAAGTGAGCAACTGCCTTTGCCACGCAGGAGGGGTAGAGCTGGGCAGAAATTACAACTGTTTGTTGTTAGGTGTTTTCTTTCGTCACATCAGCGTGTTTTGCACCACCCCTGATGTCAGTGCCTTCTGAACTCATCACCTAGTCAAGGTGAAGCTGGTGCTGATGGGTTTTTAGAGTAGGGAGACAGAAAGGTGCAGAAAGATTTTGCTGATTTGGGTCTTGGTGGCTGCAGGAAGTAAATCAATTTAGGGTACTTAGGGGCAGTGAAATTAACTTGAGGTGATTTATAACTGAGGTGTGATACATGTGTGTGACCCTGAGTGATGTCCCAGCTGATCTGAGCTTGTCTTGTATCTCGTGGAGCCTTTCAAAGCAGCAGTGTCTGTGGAGCTGGTGCAGCTCGGGTACAAGTGTGGTCACCCTTGGAGCCCTGGCTGAGCTGGGCAGGTGTCAGTGCAGGAGTCCCTGCTGCCTTTTGGTCCTTTTTCCGTGGAATTTAATTTTTCCATTTCTGCTTACAGTCAGTCTTGAGTTTGTTTATGAATTCTGTGCCTTCTCTCTTGTTTGCCCATGAGCAGCTGAGTGGCACCCTGTCCATGGGGCTGCTGTGAAACAAGCAGTGGTGCTGGGAGGTGGTGGTGGGGACACAGGGGAATCTCTAGGTTGGGTGAGTTTGCTGTTGCAGGAAGCACATGAAGCTCAGTGGTTTCCGTTCTCAGGGCTCAGCATGAGGAGGGTTTCAATTCGCATGCAGTTTGCTCACCCTCGCCTAGGATTTCTTCTGAAGCTTGGAAGTTGTCATGGGACCTTCATCCCTGCCCTGGTTGGTGTTGCTGGTGGGGGAGAGCACGTGGTGCTCGGGCAAACTGAACCTCCAGGGAAGGGGAGCAGGAGGGTGATGGAGCAGAATTTTCCCCAGATGTGCTGAAGGCATCTCAGGGTCATTTGATAAATCCTGGCTGTGGTGGTGAGCAAGGCAACAGCAGCTGGAAGCAGGTTGGAGGGACATGAGGAGGTAAAGGGAATTTGGAAAGCAGAAGTCACAGCTGAGTTGTTTTTCCCCTCCTCTGCTACTGCTGGAATACAACATTGGTATTTTTAAAAGAATAATTAATTTTAACTATTGTGAATGCTGCAAAATTGTGATTTCTCTGTTGGGTTCAGGGCAAGGTTTTGCTCCCCTGGGTCTATGGCAGTTAGAAAATATTTGCTCCTTCACTTACTTTTCCAGCCCTTGTGACCGCACAGAAATTCTCAAATCTCCATCCCAGATACATTCTCTAAGTGA
>VYZU01069227.1:0-12285 GCA_013401355.1 Ceyx cyanopectus | reverse complement strand
ACAGTCCAAAATAGTATGTATACCTATATTTAGTGAGTAAACAGTTTTATAAATGCTCTATTTAGCAAACAGTTGTTTATTTTTTCACTAGAAAGATGCTTTTAGGAGCCTTCAATAGATCTGTTTAGTGGGCTTTTTTTCAAAATGGCTAAGACAGAATTTGTATATCAATAACCAATACACACTCATTAGGTTTCTTTGTAGCTGACTTACCTTTGCATGGTGCTTCTCACTGGAAACATATATGTTGGACTGTTCATGTTGCTATTTTAATTCTTGATTTGTCTTAGTATATGTTGAATGTTCTATTATAGGGTGCAGAGCTAGATAATATGTTCAGTGTTGTGGATATAATATAGAAGGATCTTGTAAAGCTTTTGCTTTCTAATTATATTCGAACTTAGCTCACAATGTGTCCACACATCTCTTCCTTATCCTGAAAGACATCCTAAACACTAGAAAGTGCCAAGTCAAATTAAAGCACCCCATCTAAGTAAACAGCCACATGGCAGAGTCCATATGTTCTAAAATGAGGCTTATCTGTTTATAACAACATATTACTTCTGCATGTAAAAAGAGAAATCAAACCAATTCCCTTGTGTGGAAAGAATCCCATTGCATTTTGAATGACTTTAGCATATTAATCCCTTCTTGTGATATTTTTTAGTTTATTCATTTAAAGTCATCCCTGGAAGAGGATTTGTTCTAAAATAATTTTTAGGAGAAACTAGGATCCAAGCTTTGTGTGCTTCATGGAAGTGACCTTTTATGGAGTATGCTTTATGATATGAATGTTTCCCTATTCATTGCTCTCTGTTGCCCTATGTCATTGCTGGTCCCAGACAGGGTTTTATGCATCTATAGGGAGATGATCAAGGGAGCTAAGGCAGGGGTTTACTCTCCTTGTGTCTCAGGGGTTTTGTTACAAGGCACAAAAAACGATGTCACTGTGTGTAGTGAGGAATATGCTGCATCTTTAGTTACATCTGAGACGTGAACATTTCCCAGAGGATGATTCTGTGCAAAACCTCACCACTCTGTAATCTTTCTCTGTGCTATATTGCTAATAGTAGAAGAAGGCAAAGTTGATGTTATACAGGTGGGAAGAATGGATGTACAATGGTTTGAACTCTAGAAGAATGAGTGAACAGTGCCAAAAAAATTTTAATATTCCTTATTGGATGCCAAGGATTTGTGTACATCTGGACTGATAGTAGCTAGATGAAGTAGTGATAGAAAACTTGTGACAATGAGAAGTATGAACCTGGATAATTATTTTGACCAATTTTGGGGTTAGGAAGACTGTTATATTTTGATTTAGTTAGCTTATTTTCATTTTTCTAGAAAAACATCTGTAATAGGACAGATTAATCCACTGAAGAATTTCACATATATACATTATATATATATATACGCTGAGTGTATACATTTTATATCTATATACATATACTATACNCCCTCATTTTAAGGTAAAACCAGTATAAGTTAACTTTTGCTGTTTTGCACTGGAGCCAGAAACTGCTGGTGCACTGGTCAGCTGGGCAGCACTGGTGCAGCAGGGATTCCTGACACCGACCATGATTGGAGTTTGTGAAAATCTGCAAGCCTGAGGAGTTGAGAAGTCTCATACAAGGAAGTGAGAAATGATGTTTCTCAAATTACCCCTCTAGCTGTGTATCCATGAACTGGATCCTTGAGCAATTCATTCTGCCTCTACACAGGTTGCAGCTGTGGCTTGTGCTGGTGCTGGACTCTTCTTCAGCTGCCTAACTGGGTAGGAGGTACAGTCAAGTTGCCTTTAGTATAGGTACATTTAATACAATGTAGGTTTGGTTGGAAACCTTTTTAAAATATTTCTGCAGAGCATCTGTTAATGTCAAACTCGAGTATTTTCTTTCAGGTATTTACCCTCTTGTTCCACCTCCACAGCTGTAATGTTTCCAGGATATATAAAGATTGTCTGCATTCTGCAGGCTTTAATCTTTGTTGGTTTGTCTCAGTTATGCTTAAGTCCAAACTAATTTTCTAAGGGAGTCTGAGCAAAATAGTATGTATACCTATATTTAGTGAGTAAACAGTTTTATAAATGCTCTATTTAGCAAACAGTTGTTTATTTTTTCACTAGAAAGATGCTTTTAGGAGCCTTCAATAGATCTGTTTAGTGGGCTTTTTTTCAAAATGGCTAAGACAGAATTTGTATATCAATAACCAATACACACTCATTAGGTTTCTTTGTAGCTGACTTACCTTTGCATGGTGCTTCTCACTGGAAACATATATGTTGGACTGTTCATGTTGCTATTTTAATTCTTGATTTGTCTTAGTATATGTTGAATGTTCTATTATAGGGTGCAGAGCTAGATAATATGTTCAGTGTTGTGGATATAATATAGAAGGATCTTGTAAAGCTTTTGCTTTCTAATTATATTCGAACTTAGCTCACAATGTGTCCACACATCTCTTCCTTATCCTGAAAGACATCCTAAACACTAGAAAGTGCCAAGTCAAATTAAAGCACCCCATCTAAGTAAACAGCCACATGGCAGAGTCCATATGTTCTAAAATGAGGCTTATCTGTTTATAACAACATATTACTTCTGCATGTAAAAAGAGAAATCAAACCAATTCCCTTGTGTGGAAAGAATCCCATTGCATTTTGAATGACTTTAGCATATTAATCCCTTCTTGTGATATTTTTTAGTTTATTCATTTAAAGTCATCCCTGGAAGAGGATTTGTTCTAAAATAATTTTTAGGAGAAACTAGGATCCAAGCTTTGTGTGCTTCATGGAAGTGACCTTTTATGGAGTATGCTTTATGATATGAATGTTTCCCTATTCATTGCTCTCTGTTGCCCTATGTCATTGCTGGTCCCAGACAGGGTTTTATGCATCTATAGGGAGATGATCAAGGGAGCTAAGGCAGGGGTTTACTCTCCTTGTGTCTCAGGGGTTTTGTTACAAGGCACAAAAAACGATGTCACTGTGTGTAGTGAGGAATATGCTGCATCTTTAGTTACATCTGAGACGTGAACATTTCCCAGAGGATGATTCTGTGCAAAACCTCACCACTCTGTAATCTTTCTCTGTGCTATATTGCTAATAGTAGAAGAAGGCAAAGTTGATGTTATACAGGTGGGAAGAATGGATGTACAATGGTTTGAACTCTAGAAGAATGAGTGAACAGTGCCAAAAAAATTTTAATATTCCTTATTGGATGCCAAGGATTTGTGTACATCTGGACTGATAGTAGCTAGATGAAGTAGTGATAGAAAACTTGTGACAATGAGAAGTATGAACCTGGATAANTGATGTTCCCCCACTTTTTCTATACTCTTGCCCTGAATTAATGCATGGAGAAGTGAACAATAACCACTGGTGGGTTATTGATTCTTACTTTTGAGATAAACTCCTGTCTTCTGAAGTCTTTGTAAAGGAAATGAGAGCCCTGTGGCAAACAGGGAAACAATGTTCTGTTCTTCCTCATATAGGTGACATTGGCACGCAAAATGTCATTAGAGGAAGACCATCTTGGTCACACTCTGACACAACTTCCTTCAGGAGTGTCTACATTTCTAAAACTATGACTCAGAGTGCTACATGTTTGAACCTCAAGAATATATTTTAAAAATAATTTGTTTCTGTAATCAAAATCCTCCTTAAAATGCTAAGACATGATGTGTGAACTGATACACACACAGTCACTGAAAGAAGTAGAGATGAACTCCAGTAGAACTTGCACCCAGTCATTTAGATCACACAGTAAAATAGTAAAAAAATAACTGTTTGAAATATCAGGGAACTGCTATTCAAAAATCTACTCATCCTACTAACAAATACCTCTCAAAATGTCCTTTTGCAAATGAATAATATAATACCAAGCAAGAAATACTTGAGAGAAAGTTACAAACCTTTAATGTCAGTTTGAGCATGCATTTTAGCTTCTGCTTAAATATGTTTAAAATGGATTGTTTACTTTGTACTTGACTATGTTTTTCATTTTAAGTTAGCTTTGTAGAACAATGTTGTAAATGCAATGAATGACTTGGTCAGCCTACACCTGCAAAAAACATTTTAGCATATTTAACCTCCATTTGGAGATAGCTTAATTTATCTCTATAATTCTTGTGTTGCAATATAAATTATGCTGAGAGTACTATAGCTGAAGCAATCAGACTAAAAGCTGGTACATGTAATGAGTTCTCTGCAGAAAGTCAAAACCTGTTTGTAATCACATAAATATTCAACACCATCAAGATTCTCCCTTCTTGCTGACAGTAGCCAGCAGTACATTTGGCTTAATTACTTATGAGGTGATTTGCCTAACAGAGACAATAAAAACTGATATATAGCTATATTTTAATCACCTTGTTCTAACTGTGTATTTTATTTCCTAGTTAAAAGGAAGGCAAGATAGGAGCTATCATGCATGATTATCCACCAAGAACTAGGTAGAAATTACCAAATCATTTAATAGTGTTTGCTCATTATTCACCTGATTAACATGGTATTCCTCATGATTGAAATTAATGTGGTGCAGGTGGTAGTATAAAAACTGTGCAGTAGTGGAGAGTACTGTCAGGACTGTTTAAATTTGATCTGATGGCCTGTGGATACATCACTGATCTAAAAAAAAAAATAAATTTGCTTGATGAATGGCACATATATGTTTGGGTTTTTTTGCCATGTAATGCTTGACTCTTGTTTATGTTCTACTGAAAGATGTCAACCAAATCTCAAGTGGAGAGAAATATATCTTATGTTCTATATGTGAATGGTAAAAATACTTTCACATTATATTTATAGCAGTTCTGAAATGTTTCTATAGCAGTCCTGGAAACAGGAGCAAACTACTGACACACGCAGTCATCTTCTCTGGCGCGGTACTTCATCAGAAAGCAAGAGCTTCAGTTATCTGCTCTTTGTGAAGTAGTTTAAATGTGTAAGAACTACAACAACTGTGTCTTCAAAACCTCCCTCTAACTTTATTTAGATTTAGGAACGGGAGCATTGTTCCCACTTTGTGCATTTTAGTTGTAAAGAAGATAGTCTCTGTAAGAGCCTGAAACAGTTCTGTCTGTCTTCCCTGCACAGAGAGAGATTTCATTACTACTGATTCAACTTCTGATGCAGCTCAGAATTAATTCTTGAAGTCTTGGTGAGTTGTCTTCAAACTCTTTTTTTTGGTGCTCTCACTGCCACGGCCTGGGGTTCCATTCCAGGTCAGGGAAGATTCTTTGTGACTTGGTCTAGGTGCCCCTGCTCCGGCAGGGGGGTTGGACTAGATGATCTCCTAGTCCCCTTCCAACCCCTGACATTCTGTGATTCTGTGATTCTTTATCTGCTGTTTGAGTCCTAGTGTTGCAGGCAAGCCCACATTTTCCTCCTCTTTTTCCTCCTATTTGCTTCCCAAGTTTAGTCCCTGCGCCTTTTCCTATAGGAATAGTGATTTATCTTGAACCTGATCTTTTCCTCTTTTTTTTTCTTCCCATGGACCTCTCTTTTGTCAAGCCATTCTTATAACAAACATATAATTATTGAGGATATACAGGAATCATTACAGAATGTACCAAAACATGTCAGTCATCTTAGTCATGCTATAATACAGTTTTATGTGGAACAAAACTGTCTAGCTCCTTAAAAGTAATTGCTTATATGTTTACTTAAATGCACCTGAGTTTGAGAGTTAGACTTTCTAGTTTAATTTCATGTAATGTGTCAGCATAACACTGAAATCTATGTAATGCAACATGAGCAAAAAATTACGACTTGAAGGAACGAGGATAGCATATTAAATTCAGACCTGTATCTCTCTACATTTGCAGTTTGTCAGGTGCTTAGCAATCTGAATACCTGGGAGAGTTTCTAGATATAGTTTAGTGTAATAATTCTGGGTTTTCTTCTAAGATGGTGAGCTGAAGTGTGTTACATCTGTTTTTGAAAATTCAAAGATGGAAGATAGTTTTCTCCAGCAATTTCTTAAGCATTGATGAACCCTGCTATGAAAACAAGGATGGAGTTGACATCCTATGTTAAACCAAATAATAAGGGGAAATTTATTCAAACTGTAAATTGTGGAGATGTGGTTTTACCTTAGGACAGATAATAGTAACTGAAGTGGGACTACTGATCTTACTTAGCTAGAAAGGGTCTGCCTGCAGGGACTGCAGGGCAGGTGCCCAAAACCAAAGGAAAGCAAACTTCTGTAGAATTAACTGCTTCATCCATGTACCATAATGTCTTTTTTTAAGCCACTCTTGTGTNCTATAGCTGAAGCAATCAGACTAAAAGCTGGTACATGTAATGAGTTCTCTGCAGAAAGTCAAAACCTGTTTGTAATCACATAAATATTCAACACCATCAAGATTCTCCCTTCTTGCTGACAGTAGCCAGCAGTACATTTGGCTTAATTACTTATGAGGTGATTTGCCTAACAGAGACAATAAAAACTGATATATAGCTATATTTTAATCACCTTGTTCTAACTGTGTATTTTATTTCCTAGTTAAAAGGAAGGCAAGATAGGAGCTATCATGCATGATTATCCACCAAGAACTAGGTAGAAATTACCAAATCATTTAATAGTGTTTGCTCATTATTCACCTGATTAACATGGTATTCCTCATGATTGAAATTAATGTGGTGCAGGTGGTAGTATAAAAACTGTGCAGTAGTGGAGAGTACTGTCAGGACTGTTTAAATTTGATCTGATGGCCTGTGGATACATCACTGATCTAAAAAAAAAAATAAATTTGCTTGATGAATGGCACATATATGTTTGGGTTTTTTTGCCATGTAATGCTTGACTCTTGTTTATGTTCTACTGAAAGATGTCAACCAAATCTCAAGTGGAGAGAAATATATCTTATGTTCTATATGTGAATGGTAAAAATACTTTCACATTATATTTATAGCAGTTCTGAAATGTTTCTATAGCAGTCCTGGAAACAGGAGCAAACTACTGACACACGCAGTCATCTTCTCTGGCGCGGTACTTCATCAGAAAGCAAGAGCTTCAGTTATCTGCTCTTTGTGAAGTAGTTTAAATGTGTAAGAACTACAACAACTGTGTCTTCAAAACCTCCCTCTAACTTTATTTAGATTTAGGAACGGGAGCATTGTTCCCACTTTGTGCATTTTAGTTGTAAAGAAGATAGTCTCTGTAAGAGCCTGAAACAGTTCTGTCTGTCTTCCCTGCACAGAGAGAGATTTCATTACTACTGATTCAACTTCTGATGCAGCTCAGAATTAATTCTTGAAGTCTTGGTGAGTTGTCTTCAAACTCTTTTTTTTGGTGCTCTCACTGCCACGGCCTGGGGTTCCATTCCAGGTCAGGGAAGATTCTTTGTGACTTGGTCTAGGTGCCCCTGCTCCGGCAGGGGGGTTGGACTAGATGATCTCCTAGTCCCCTTCCAACCCCTGACATTCTGTGATTCTGTGATTCTTTATCTGCTGTTTGAGTCCTAGTGTTGCAGGCAAGCCCACATTTTCCTCCTCTTTTTCCTCCTATTTGCTTCCCAAGTTTAGTCCCTGCGCCTTTTCCTATAGGAATAGTGATTTATCTTGAACCTGATCTTTTCCTCTTTTTTTTTCTTCCCATGGACCTCTCTTTTGTCAAGCCATTCTTATAACAAACATATAATTATTGAGGATATACAGGAATCATTACAGAATGTACCAAAACATGTCAGTCATCTTAGTCATGCTATAATACAGTTTTATGTGGAACAAAACTGTCTAGCTCCTTAAAAGTAATTGCTTATATGTTTACTTAAATGCACCTGAGTTTGAGAGTTAGACTTTCTAGTTTAATTTCATGTAATGTGTCAGCATAACACTGAAATCTATGTAATGCAACATGAGCAAAAAATTACGACTTGAAGGAACGAGGATAGCATATTAAATTCAGACCTGTATCTCTCTACATTTGCAGTTTGTCAGGTGCTTAGCAATCTGAATACCTGGGAGAGTTTCTAGATATAGTTTAGTGTAATAATTCTGGGTTTTCTTCTAAGATGGTGAGCTGAAGTGTGTTACATCTGTTTTTGAAAATTCAAAGATGGAAGATAGTTTTCTCCAGCAATTTCTTAAGCATTGATGAACCCTGCTATGAAAACAAGGATGGAGTTGACATCCTATGTTAAACCAAATAATAAGGGGAAATTTATTCAAACTGTAAATTGTGGAGATGTGGTTTTACCTTAGGACAGATAATAGTAACTGAAGTGGGACTACTGATCTTACTTAGCTAGAAAGGGTCTGCCTGCAGGGACTGCAGGGCAGGTGCCCAAAACCAAAGGAAAGCAAACTTCTGTAGAATTAACTGCTTCATCCATGTACCATAATGTCTTTTTTTAAGCCACTCTTGTGTGTTTTGCTTTTTATGCCATCTGAAATTTTACAGAACCACTTCTTACTGCTTACCAATATTAGTCCATGCTCTAGACTAACTGCAAGCAGTGAGTGCAGCAGTGACAACATGGGAAGAAAGCACTGCTAGAAGATGGGCTGCTTTATAGAACTGTATTGCAGTTGGGGTGTGCACATGGAGCTGTTGATTTCCTTGTTGTTTTAGGACATTGTCCTTCTGGGGCAGAGTGAGACAGGCAGGAGGTGTCTGCTGCATGATGCTTCATAGAATTCAAGAAGGTGGTGTTGCTCAGACTTGTGCAGAAGTTTCTATCTGGTGCATTTTCCAGTGGATTTACTTTTTTCTTTTCAGTTGTGATTTTCACCGCCTCCTCTACTAGTGTAAGTTTTCTATAGAGGATGATAGTGTTTAACTAGGCTTGGAAAGCAAAAGGAAACATACCCTTTTACAAGCTCATATCACCCTGATGTCCCTTGAAATGTCTGTGCCTCTCAATAAAAATTTGATGGATATCTTTGGCTCTCCAGTTTAGCAACTTTGTATTTGGTGACACTCAAATACTCATTTGACAGGACTTTGAATATATTTTACAGTTCTTATCTGTGCTTAGCCCTCTAAGGTCCTGTGTAGTGTCCACAGAAATTAATAAAAGACTTCTTCTAATGTTTCCTATTGGATTTGGGTCCCCATATTTGAGCACAGACAAGATTTTAGGCCTCGTGATTCTTTGTTTTTAGGTTTTTATAATATAAGAGTTGTCACATGACATAACAACAAGGTCCCCTATCTCTGCACTGTATCTCTAGTGATAGTCAGGACCAACGTTTTGAAAGGGAAAATTGAACTGTAGGTGAATTGAATGTGGGAGAGTTGAACTTACAAGTAGGGTTAACTGTTGGGCAAGATGATCCCAAGGGTCTTTTCCAACCTGAATGATTCTGTGATTCTGTGATTCTGTGAAATGTTGATGGAACAATAAAAGAATAGCTTGCCTCAGAGGATTTTGCTTCCTCCTTACATCAGTGAGAAGCTGAATAAAGACTTGAAACATGAGAACTTACACTCATTAAGTTTTTTAATGTTCTTATTACTAAACATTTTTTTTTTCTCAGCTAACTGGGGATAATTTTGCCTCCACTCTTCCCTGGCTGCTAATTATATCCTCTTCATCTGTCAATAACAGAATGTGAGTTTTTCTTAGTATCCTACATAAACTGGTTAAATTCTGTTTATTATATAAAATGTACAGAATTGTGCAGCATCATTTGAATTTATATCTAACTCGTTTTGTTACACAGTCCTTAATTACCTTTTGGGCTACTTATTTTTTCATTAGCATATTTTTTATACATCTTAGCTTGTATTTACAGAACTTTGTAAATCACAGTATGTTTCAAGCAATCTGTCTCTGCTTCTGCTGAAGAACAGTAACTGGTCCTCCTATTTGTACATTATAGAGCTTAATTTAGGGCACCAGAACAAAAAGTACCTGCCCTTGGCTTACACAGGGCTGTGCTTGAAAAGACAACATTGTTCATTCTCACAAGCAGCTGTGAGAGAAAACTTGCAGTTCAGTTTGTGTGGCAGTGCAATAGCTCTTGTTCATCAGTTGATGAATTAGTGTCCTGCATAGAAAATAAGAGACTTAATTATAGGCTGCTTTGTATTTCCAGTAACTAATCTTTGAGAGTAATCTGAATCCTCCATGTCCTTAATGGCTCAGTTCACTTTTAAATTTAGTGAAACCTGACTAAGGTTTGATTCACAACCATCTTTTTTATGCAATAAAAGATGCTGGTGGTGACCCTCAGAAGTAGCAAAGAATACATAAGTCACTGTTGTGACTGTGGTGTGTTTAAACAGGGGTCTCCCCGCTTTTTGACTCCCAGAGTGCTGCTACTCTTTGTATTGACAATCTTCTGTCAGATGCTCTAGCAATGTGAATGTGCTGCTCAGCCCTTTTCCTCTCTCCTTGCTCCTGTGTTGCACTTACTGCCTGTGCTGCCATCTAACAAGCAGCAACCTAGAGATCAGCCAGTTTTTGCCATACTGCAGGCTGTTGTACTTTCTGGACATAACCACCATGTTTGATAAGTGCACATTGAAGCAGACAGATATTTTGGGTTTTATGTAAATTATATATCTGGATTAAGACTTAAAGAATAATCACATAAGAATTGAACATGCATGGTTGAATTGAAGGTTAATCTAGCCCAATATCCTGGCTTTCATGGATGGTATTCTAAAATGGATGTTTGTGGAAGAGTCTAAGAACAGTGCAATGGAGTGAAATACCCTCAAGGATACTTTTCTTATCAAATCCTAGGGATTTGTGGCAACTGAGGCTGCTAATTAATGGATAGCATATTGTTTCTGTTTTGTTGATGGTTAAATTGGTGCCATGCTTCCCACAGAGGTTAGAGAAGCGTGTTTGAAATTGATTACATGTGCTACAATATAGTGGGTACTGGTATGTCTTGATATCAAAGGAAGTCCTTGTCTGATGAAACAAGGTGTTATGTTTTATTTATCTTACAGAAAATTGACTTCTGCTTCACAGAAACCTTGGATCATGTATTTTTCACTTTCTTTAGAACAATTAATCTTGACATAGACCATTCAATTCAAAAAGTGGTGTTGCTTTTTTCTTTTCTAAAGGAGGAAAAAATTGATCAGAAGACTCAGAGTACTGTTACAAGAGAGCAATGCACTGACGATGTTTTGTCTCTTTTGACACTTGCATATTGAATTTACCATCCACCTGATTTTTTCTTCTTAATTGGAATTTTTTTTTTTTTGGTGGTTGTTCAAACATATTAATGTATTGGAGCTACATGACTTCAAAACTTTAATGTAGTAGAACTGTATGCTGAACAACCCTCAGCTGGTTCTCAATTAATTCTCCAGACGCACATATTTTTTAAGACAGGATGGAAAATTTTTTTTGCAGCCTTACATCACTGACAGCTTATGTACGTTAGAGTCGAGAGTGGAGTCACAGAGTGGATGTACAGTGCCAAATGCTCGCTGTCAGTGGCACATAATTGTTCCTCTTCTGGTTCTAGATTTGTTCATAGGATGCACCTCCTAACATTTTCTACACGTAGAATTTGCACTGTGTAATGTATTATTTCTTCTCTTTTTTTTCTGCAAGGAAAATTTTTCTGGTGAGTCTTGATCATCTCCATCGCAAAGGTTTCTTGTTCAGTCCAAGCTGTTTCTGGAGCTCATGTGTGTTCCTGCATCATCCATACATTCCTAGATTATCTCTCATTTTACATTATATGATAAATATACTTTAGGAATGTATAATCAGATAATATCAGATATTATCTCTCATTTTACATTATCTGATAAATATACTTTCTGATAAACTTCTTCAGCCAAGTTCTGCTTATCTTCTTTTGATTTTCAGTTTGCTAGTATTCCAGTAAATTCTGAAGAGGCTTCTGGGTTGCTCTGGTTTTTGGTGTTTGGTTCTTTGTTTAATTATTTTTCTTTCTTTCTTCTCAAATTACCTTTTACTCTGCCAGTTAAGAAGCTGTAATTTAGTCCTGTGTCCCCATGCAAAGGGTCTGGCTAACACACTGGTATGAGTTTCCCAAAAGAGATTTCAGGAGCTATGATCTCACTCAGTTTGTCTTTCCATGCCTAGATTTCCTGAAGAGGTTGCTTGGTGCTGGGAAACTTCTGTTCCTGCTGGAGGTACAAGCAGGAGATGCAAGGATGGCTCGGGGGTTTATTGTCTCTGAGCATCAAACATTGGTCTGGGCAAGAGTGCAGAGCTGGAAAACAGCCCCAGGATCCAGGCTGCCCTTAATTTACCTGTGCCAGAGCTGCAGGTAACCTGCAGTACCTCTACAAGGTAAAACCTGGCTCACAGGAAAATTGTATATTTTTTACCACTCTCCATCAT
>VYZU01069211.1:0-14750 GCA_013401355.1 Ceyx cyanopectus | reverse complement strand
TATTTTAAAACCACTCTGTTGAATGTCTAGCAATGGAAACGGAAAAGCCTGCTGTGCATTTGAATGAAGATAAAGCACCCAGCATTGCTGCCAGCATCACAAGGGATTTTTCAGCAGTTTTCTCCAGAAAGAAAGATCTTGCTGATGATGAAAATCATGTCAACACTTCACTCTCATTCCACTGTTGATTTTGCCATATCTAGGAGGACAGAAATTGTCCCTTGGTCTCTCACAGTCCCTTCCTCTGCCAGCCGTGTCACACAAGCATGAATTTGCCTACAGGCTCTGATGAGCTTTCTCCAAACTGAGTGTGTCTCTCCATTTGCCCTGCAGGTGAGCAAGAGCCCTTCAGGTGAAATCCTGCCCACAATGCTGTTGCTGTTGCTGCTGCAGGTCTTAGTGAGCTGCCTCTGGCTGGGACACAGTGAGGTGGTGACATCCTTTCAAAATACATGCTCTCAGTTTTTCTACCGAAACACCCCCCCAAATAATGGTCTGACTCCAAACAACCCAGCCTTGATCTGCCAGCGTTACCAGAACCAGTACTTCTTTGCCACCCTGTATGATAGAACCAGGCATATTCCTGTCTACTCTGCTTATGTCTACCAGCCTGGACCTGGCAAAAGACCTAAAACGTGGCTGGTTGAGCCGCAGGTAAGTGTCCTCTCTTACAGTGCATCATCCTCCAATTGTTCAAAAATCAACTGAAGCATTTAACCATCACCTGTGCTCCAGTTTATCTCCATTGTTCCTTGTCATACTGCTGGGCACTACAGGAAAGAGACTGGCCCCTTCCATTTAACACCCACCCTGCATATATTTCTAGATATCAGTAAGGTCCCCTCTCAGTCTTCTCCTCTCAAGACTAAACAGCCCTTGATAGCCCATTACCCAACACCACTCCCTGCCTATGGGGTTACTGGGGGCAAACACTGGTGTTCCAGGTGCCCAATACACCTGTAGCAACCACACAAGCTTCTTCCTGAGTGAGGGTCAAAGCAGAAGAGCAGTAGAGTTCTCCTCATCTCCTGCTGGAGGTCCTGTGGGCTCCATGGTTATTTTGCTTATCCTCTTCCCACCCAGTCCACCTTCAAAGACTCCCAGCCTTCAAAGAGAATATCTCTACGCTCACTCTCTTTAAGCTCGTAAAACTGAAGGGTTTTGGCAGATTGGAAATAAATAAATAGAAAGCATGAAAACTCAGAGACCTGGGCTCCAGGGAAACCTGCTCCACTGCTCCCATCTCCACTACTAACACCTTTTTTTCTTCTTCACCTGTCAAGCTGATAGGTCCAGCTTATCCCAAAACTATGGAAAGAGAGTGGACCCTCTTAAACCGTTATGGTGCCACTTTACAACAACTCAGCAGCAGCCAGGCTATCCTCCAAGACTACAAAAACCTGACAGGTTTGAACCGTGGCCATTTGAACCCCAACAGCCACCATAATGACTCCAGCAGCAGGTTGGCTACCTTCACCCTCACCAACATAGTGCCCCAGAATCAGGCACTCAACAGCGGCGCCTGGAACAACTACGAGCAGCAAACGATGATCAGAATGACCCAGAACTGTAAAACCACCTATGTCGTCGTGGGCGCTGTGCCTGGGAACAACTATATTGCAAAGGGGAGGGTTAACATACCCGGCTACATCTGGTCAAGTGCCTGCTGCGTGACAAACACCAACCAGATGAAGTCTTGGGCGGTCATTGCTCTGAACAGCCAGAACAACGTCCAGCTCCTCACACTGGGGGAGCTGGAGAACAGGTTGACTAACCTCTATGGGAGGGGACAGGTTTCTCTGTTTGACAGCAGCTGTCCCCGTTGATAAGCCCCAGTTCCCATCCTGGCTGTAAAAGGCTCAAGAGCTTTCTCCCCATGTCCTGTGCAGCATCCATCCTGCTTCCTTCTCTAGCAGTTTCCCAGCTCTGTCTCTCAGAGCACCTTCTCCACTGACAAAAAGGAGAATGAGACGAGCAGAGCCTCTAGCTCGTTTGCTTTGCTACCCACCCTTGGTTTGAGCTCTCAGGGAGGAGTCCTTGCCACTCAGTCTGGCCACTCTGGAGGGGCAGGTTGGGTAGCAACCCATTCCCAAGGACAACAGAGGAATAGAGCTACTTTGCCTTCTTTTCCCCACCTTTTCTCCATGCTCAGTATCAGATTGTGGCTCCTTCCTCTCCTCATTAGATATCACTGGTCATGTGTCTGCTGACTTGTCCCTTACATTCTCTGGAAGGGTATGAGTCTAGGCTTGCTCAGGTTGCCCAGAGAAGTTGTGGTCTCCATCTCTGGAAGTATTCAGAACCCAACTGGACACAGTATTGAACAACCTGCTCTAGCTGACTGTGATTGAACAAGGGTCTGGACTAGAGAACCTTGAGAGTTTCCTCCCAGTCTCAACAATTCAGTGATTCTGTGATTCATCCTGGGACAAGGAAAGCAAAGAGCCCAAGGACTGATGAGAGTTTGCAAGGCTTGTCCTGCTAATGCATTCTGACCAACACAGCCAAAGGCAGCAGCAAAGGATACTGGAGAGAGGAAGGTGGAAAGCAGGAAGACAACTAAGCATAGGAGGAACATCCCAGCTCTCTTGAGGTCTGTTAAGAACTAAAATGAGGAGAAGGGAGGAAATAAGAGACATTAATCACTAGACTGCCTACCCCTGAATTTAGATGAAGAACATGCTTAGGTAAATTTACTTGCAGGTTTTTCTTTGCTTTCTTTTGGATCACTGAGGTATCAGAGAGCCAGCATCAGACACACAGCAAGCCTTGACTAGCCAAAGAGAAACTTCTTCTGTGATACACTGGTTGGAGAACTTCATTCTATGCTCTGCTTTGGAACCTTTTCTGCAGATTTATGCATAACTGATTTTGTGAAATATATTGAAGTAAAATAGCAATGCATGCCACGTGATATAGTTTCTGAGTACTTTATAATCTAAATTATTTGCTCCAGTGCTGAGTTTTGGGCCACCTTACACATAAACCAGACTTTTCTTCCCATTGAAATTTCCACCACTAGTAATGCCTTAGGACCTACAGCACCCTTGCAGGAGGTGGACTGTCCACAGCCAGTCTGAAGGTGCCATAAGCTGTTGGAGCAGGTCCAGCAGAGGCCACAAAGATGATCCGAAGGCTGGAACCTCTTCTGTTGTGAGGACAGGCTGAGAGAATTGGGATTGTTCAGCCTGGAGAAGAAAAAATCAGTGCTATTTCAAGTTGAGGGACCTGTACAGATAACTCTTGGGTTGTTTTATGGGGCTTCCTCTGACTGACTCAGTCCCTCCCCACACACAGTGGGGCTTGAATGCCCTGCCACCCCTGCTTTCTAGGCTCTGCTGGAATCCCCCACTCCCCAATCACCCCTGTGAGTCACCTTTCATCAGCTGCCTGGGTTCTCCCTGGGACCTTTTCCCCTGGCAGTACCCAGAAATTCTCTCCCCTTCACAGCAAATATGTAAAATACGTAAGAAAAAAAACAAACCCACACACAAAAAATCAAAATCAAAAAAAAACACACAAAAAAAAATAATACCAAAACCCCAAAGAACCAAACAACAACAAAAACAACCCACGGCAAATAAATCAGCTTGGAGGCTCTCTTCCAGCAGGTATCAGAGGTACTGTATGAAGCACTCCAGCTGGTAGCTGAGCAGAAGTCTTCCCCAGCCCCATGGTCCCCAGTTCAGAAGAATCATCCTAGGCAATTTCCATCTGTGCTTTACTCTGGTTTCTGCTACTTTTGGCTATGGAATATTGATACAGCCCTTAGGTGAGATCAGAACTGGTCCATATGCCACGGATATGACCCTAGTGGGGTGAGAAGTTCCTGCCTGCTGGGAAGATGCACCTGCTCTGAGATGGGAAGGTAATTTTGAAGTTTTTGTTCATCCATCTTTAGGGAGAACTCTGGGCACTAGTGGTCTGCTGGGATTTTAGACACAAAGGAAAAAATTTTCCCCAGAGCTGTGGTGGGATACTGGTGACTAAACTCCATTAGCCCTATATCTCATTGCATTGACTGCTGAGGTTCTCTGAAGGGCATCAAAAGACCAACCACTGTCTAAGCTCAATTCCCTGCAAAGGGCTGGATCATGGAATTTGCTTAGTCCTTTTCCAAAAACACCAGTGGTTCCAGTCCTTGGACTGAGTCACGTCATCACATCCTGTCCCAAAAAAAAGAAGGAAACAAGGAAATCAAGAGAGTGGCATCATCTGGCCTCTGCTTGAGAAAGCAGCCAGGCAAAACTCCTTAGATGCATCCAGATTTTGAGCAGCTACAACATTTCACAGGAGTAAATACAATATGCTTATTTGTAAAGCTCTCCAAGAGCATCTCTGGCTGCCTTGTGGGGAAGGCAGGCTCTGAGCCCCTCACTGGGGCTTTGCCATCTCCTGGGCAAAGAGATGCCATCTCCATCTGCCGGGTTGGACACACTGAAGCTGTTGGATTTGCCACATCTCTTTCATGTAGGCAGCAAATGTACTGTGTGTGTTTCTGCACAAAATACGTGCTGTTTGTGGCACTCCCAAACCTGTCTCTTAGCTGGTTGTCCAGGGGGAGTGCACAACTCTTAATCTCACCCTGCAGGGACAGGGTTTTTATCCTGGGAAGTAAGGCTCAAAGCCATAAAGGCTCTTTCCAGAGTCTCACAGGAGGTCCCATGGGGAATTTCCTGTCTTCAGTGAAATGTGGATCTATATAAAGGGAAAAAAAAAGTATCATTCCACTAACCTAACTGCTTTATCTCGCCAGGAGCTATTAGAAGAGAGGAATGTGCAGTTTATTGAAAAACAAACATCTCTATTTTCACATTTTATGTGTTGTTGTTGCAAGGTCACCAAATAACCTGGAAAGCCTGGAGACTTGATAAACAATTATCCCTCTTGATTATTCTTCCACGTCTGTGCAATATTATTGTTGGCCAGTTAAATGGAGGAACAATGAATCATGGATCTTTGCACCTCAGCAGTATCTTCTGCCACATCTTTAGGGCATTTTCTTGATGCTCCAGTGACCCTGCTAGAGCAGAGGTGTGGGTGGCACCAGGTGATCTCCAGAGGTCCCTTCCAACCCTCACCATGCTGGGATTCTGACAGCAAAGAAGTCTGTTGAGAGCTTATAAAAGGAGAATGGCACTATCTAAACAACTAGGTCATTGAATATATTAACATAAAGGTAGCAAATGAGTAGTAGACAGGGAAGAGGAAGATTTCTGCCAGACCAGCCCTAAACTGGGCTTGGAGGAAACCTTTAGTAGGCAGGAATATTGAGATCTCAGTTCTGGTGTTAACACCGAGTTAATAATCACTGCACGTGCTGCAAAGCTTTATGCTGCATCTGACCGACTCCCACCAGTTTTCCACAACTTTCTGGATATTTGCTGAGATTGCTGTTTTCCATATGCCATAATGATAGCAGTGCAGTGAATAGTTTCAGATCCAAGGTGCCAAGTCTTCTTCTAAGAACTAGTGGCTGCTTTCTAAGCATCACATCAGCTTGTCAGTTTGTGCTCTGACAAATTACACAACCACACGTCCGCTGCCTGTCACCTGAATCTGGTCTCTTTCTGAGTAACCTGCTCACGTGTTCCTTCCTTTGGTAAATGAAGACTTGTTTTAATAAGATTGCTACAACTATAAATGGTAAATAGTAATTTACTACTGGGTCTTTGAGACTTTACCTCTGAAGAGCACTGGAGCGGGACTGAGACTGGTTTGTCAAGTCGCCTCAGTGCCACCATTTCCAATCCATAAATTGAAGAGCGAATTATTTTCATTTTATTAGATGCTGTTAAGGCTAAAAAGGAGAGTATAAAAACCTTCAGTTATATTATTTTCCTCTTAAACTTCTTGAAATCAGAACTTTACCAAGGACTGAGGGAGTTTGAGAGCATGAAAATACTAAAAATTGGAGGAGACAGAAAACTTTGGTTTTGAGCAGAGCGAGCTGGTTACTTGCACACAGGAAATTTTGTTATTTTAAAATGTGGTTTCAGTCTGAATCAGAACAAAACCCAGTGAGTTTCCAAATTCCCCTTGAAATGGAAATTCTGATCATTTTTGGTCTGGAAATGCTGAAACAGGGTGTTTATGATACCCACCTCCCACCTCAGAAATCAGCTTTCTCGGCAGCTTGTGGTGGTGCTGCCACCATCTTCCCTGAGAAGGTGGGAGGTTTCTTGGAGACACCTACAGTGACATGTCTCTGGGAGCTTCTCCGAGGATCATTGGACTCTGAGCATTGAGCTGGGAGCCCTCATCCCTGCTTGAATTCTTGGCCATTCCACTCCTGGGTCCTGGTGGGACCTCAAGAGGATGTAAGAGCTCTGTTAGGAAGAGGTGTCTCCAGACTCCTTTTATCTCCACTGTGATGGGACCAGTTCATATGAAGACGTCTGTATGAAGCACATATGATGATGCATTGCAATGTGCAATGTGCAGGCTGATTCTTACACTGCAGACTTCTGGAAAAACACATCTTCTCACACTTGGGTTGCTTCCCATGGCATGGGTATTTCACCTTTTGGAGAGACTGAGGGTTAAGGGAGATCCACTGCCCTTAGAGTGTAAAAGCCTATTATTTGCTTCTATTGTCTGTTTCAGAGACATCGTTGACAGAGATTGTCTTGACCAAATATTTTACATTTCTTCCTGCATTTTAAAGGTTGTCTGTGATAGTGCCTGTGTGATGTGAGCTTTAGCACAGGTCTTTAGAATAAACCTTCCTGCAACACACTCCTGAGTTTGTCATAACTTTTGTTAAAATGAGAGCATAACAGAAAAAAAAATTGGATTTGTCAAGTTTTAGATCAATAGAAAGAAGAGAAAGATGCCTTTCAAACATCCAGAATGATTTCTTCTTATTGTTTATTAGTTGTTCCATGCTGAGAAAATCAAAGTCTACAAAACAAAAGTACCAGCCACCACATCTCACATAAAACAAGTGAGAGAGGTCATGGAGAAAAAACAACTCTGATGATGCTTCTTTGGGCACAGCCTCTTCCAGTGGTGGCATTTTGCTCCCAGGCTAAGTCCTACTGATCTCTACTGGCTCTCTGCTTGTTGTATTGAAGGCTTGAGCCTCAGACACAAACATTTGCCCTGAGGGCCAACAAGACCCGCTGAGAGGTAAAGTACAGCTTGACAGAGAGTTACATCTTCTGGATCAGTTATGTACACAGCTCTCATGCTGGAGAGCACCTGGGTTCAGAGTCTTTATGTAGATATTGATAGGTAGGAGAATTAAACCCCATAACTGCTGTCCACTCTGTATCCAACTATTGCTCACAAAGACAAATCATGGAGAGAAAGCCCCTGAGCCAAGCTGGCTCAGGAAAGGAGAAAAACCCACTGGAGCAGTAGAAGATCTATGATTGTGCACTTGTTATCTGCATAGAAATGTGCATGGTGGGAGCAGATGAAATATTAGCCTTCTCCAGTGAAATGCCCTTAGCAGGACAAGCCATGGCAGCCTAACTGCAGTACTTCATGGAGGTGTGTTAGCAAGAGGTAATGTGCATTGACTGAACGAAGCAGGAGAGCTTAATACCTCTGATTGCAGCCTTCAGAGCAGCTGACAGGTGTGAAAACCTCTCATCCAGTGCATAAATACAGATTGCTGTTTGCTTCCCATAGAAAATAACAGCATGTAATAGACCATTACACATCTATCTTTATAAAGATACGGAGTACAAACAAGTCCTATTCCAAGAGGAATAAAAAACAAACAAACAAAAAAGCCATGGAAAATATAAATATCAAGGCTATGGAGTGAGAATAACTCAACAGGAATACAAGCCAGTGAATCAATGACATATAGACCCTATTGTAAAATTGAAAACTAAACTAAGATCTCCTGCCTACTGAATTACAAAGGTGGGATTCGTCCCATATTGGTTTTGCCATATGCCATGGAATCATCTATACTTAACCTGGTCAATCTGGGCATTGTTTAGAGTCAATTCAGAGAAACAGGTGCCTTTAGGCCATGAGTTATTTGGCCTATATATATATATATTTATGTGGCATAAATATATATTTACAGATACACATATATCTAGGCAATAGGGTAAGATGAACTGCTCTCTAAAGGGACTTGTTCCTCACCATTGTCTACCTCAGATATAGAAGTTTGCATTTTGTCAGCTGAACCCCATTCTACTAGGCTGAGCGTGGCTATCAAGAGGCAGAAGACTACTCAAACTTCACAAATGTTTCTGAATGTCCAGCATCTCTCTTTGTAGGGAAGGTGGTGAGTGGGCTGTAATGATGGTGCCATCATCTAATGTGCTTGGGCGAGTGGTCCATATGTATGCCTGGTCTCTTGAGAGAGGCTGCAGTTATATTAGCAATACATCTGCTATATGGTAGGAGGAGAAGTGGTTTTGAGAAGCAGTTTCAAACTCTTACCCCATCTGTCAATGATGGGGTGCACCTCCTCCACCCATACTCTGTAGGTGGAAAGTCATCCTGTCCTCATAACAAGACGTAATATTTCTATGTCCTTCACACATTGGATTTTAATGTCCAGGCTTCCTCCTTGTTTGACACTTCTGGTCTTGGAGTCACTGGTATAATGTTTTCTTCAGTGGAAAGTCATTGATTGCATGAGTTTGGATCTGAATACCATAGTTCCCTCAGAAGTCTTGTCTGCAGCAGGAAAAGGATGTTAGCACAGCTGGGGAAAAGCAGGTGTTCTATGGCTTCTATATTCACTATAAGGAACCACACATTTCTTTTTACATAAGACACACCACTTAGGATCTCAGTTACTATCATCACTTGTTCCACCACAAGGCCAGTGAAATGTAGATCATTCTTGACAGATTTTACCTATCATATTATCAAAAATCCCCCAATGTCCTCATCAATCTGCACCATGGTCGACTGTCTTCTCTAAAACATGTCTCAAAGCATTGTCTACACTTTCATTGGCTTTAAGCTATTGTGAACTGGCAAAAAAAAAAAAAAAAAAAAAAAAGTGCTCATGTGGTTTCACAAAGGTCCACCCCTCCTCCTTTTTGAGAAAAGTCCCAGTTCAGCTGGGAAATCAGAATCCTTCACTAATTAGTAAGGAAACATGGTTAGAAATGGGGAAATGGGGATGAGGATTAGCAAAGAGAGATGAGTAAAGGAGAACTCCCCAGTGTCAAATAGGGACATCTTGAATTAACTAGGCTGGGAAGCCTGTGAGCAGGAACAGCCTTGGTGCATCTCTGTGTAGTAATAGAAACTGCAAGGAGCCCAGACTAAAATAAGTCTGAAGTACAAAGTTGTCATGACACGTCTGAGAAATCAGGGGGATGATGGAAGAAGAATTACATGGTGGTGGCAGATGCTCCACCAGACTTCCCACAGGTTAGCCAGACAGAAAAAGATTGATTGCATCACGTCTCTAAAACCAACACATTTGCATGATTAACCTTAAGTTCCCCACAGGATTAATTTTACACCCATAATTTGATTTGCCATTCTCAGCTCCACAACAGCTGGGACAGAGTGCTTTTTGATTTTGAAAGCTCTGATTCTTTCTTTTATTGTGCCAGTATTTAATAGGTGAATCAGACAACCCAAAACCCAGGGTCATTTATTCAACACCAAAGAAGGTTTTCAGAAATCTAAGCAGTGCAACAGGGAGAGGGCTGATCTGGTTCATAGCTTTTCCACTGCTAGGGTTTTGTTTTTTTTTGTTGTTTTTTTTTTTTTTCCTTAGATTTCACATTTTTCTGGTTCAGTCACACTTACCGTATTTTCTCTTTGGTGAGTCACACAAAGACAGCAGGAATGATAAGCAGAACAAAAAAGATAGCTGTTAAAACAGAAAACCAACATGGTTAGCACCTGGTGTTACCTTAATTACTGCAGTTACTCCAACTGGGAGGAACAGGCAAGGCCTGAGATAGAGTCTCTTATTGTCCCTATGCCCAGAGGCAAAACTTCTTCCATGTTGCACCACTGCTTTGCTCCCTGGGGCAAAGAGGACCCAGCCAGAAGGGACCTGGCCAACTAGAGATTGACCATAGCCAAATAAACGGGGACTACAGATGCTGAGGTCTCTGGCATAATTTGCAATATTCCTCCTTCCCTTCCTTTTTCTCACCCCATTATTCTTCTTTATTATAATGCACTACAATCATCAGCAGACTCCAGCTGGAATCAAAAGCCCTTATACAAAGTCTTGAACATATCCACAGTAAGAGACAATTTCTATTTTAACAGCTAATGGCTGAGTGGAAGATGGGAAAGGGAGAGAAGAAAACCTCTTGAGACTGATCTAAATGCATCAGTTTAGCTGGGAGGAAATATTTTATTTGCCTATCTTTTTTTACTTCTTTGAAAACGTGACAGAAAAACATAATTTAAATATTTACATTCTTTCCTGTTGGTTTTTTTTTTCCAGTTGCAGTTATTCTCTGAATTCACAGAAAGTCTCAGAGAAAGCATATGAAAATTGCTTCAATTAAAAATTAGACTTTTGTTTGATCTATTTTCTTTTACATCACTTATGAGCCTTTGAAAACTTCCTTACAAAAAGCTTAGAGTGCTTAAACAGTCTCTGTTTACACTTCTTCCTTGGCTTCTCACCCAAAGCATGGACATAAATGTGACTTCAGTATATTTATTAGCTCTTATACCGCACAGATGGATCTCTTCAGTAGGACAGCCAAATTCAAAGTCAAAGTAACTGCTCTGGGGGATGAAGTCGGAGCCCAATTAACAAAATGGCATACCTGTCACCAGCAGCATCACAGATGAGGAGAAGGATGGATGAGTCGAACCTATGAAGAGAGAGAAATTCTTGATATTTGTATTGATTTGCTCTTCTGGCAAAGAGCATCAAAGCAGGCAAAGAGCCAGCTGGTTCCAGCACTGGAACAGTGACAGGGGTAGAGCCTGACAGATCTCCCTCTGCATAGAATACTTAATAATTGCCATGTTTGTTTCTTGGCCGTCAGTAGATGTTTCCAGCTTGGATATATATCAACATATGTGCTGATCTGATAGCTGTTAGTGGTGGGCATGAAGAGAGCTGTATCTCCAGTAAATTGGATCCAGCTAAGATCTTTCTTTCATATGAGATCAGGAAGGATGACTTTCAAGGTGCCAAGCTCAGATTTGGAAACATGGTTTCTAACAGGACCTCTTTTTCCTCAGAAATGTGAGCCAAAACTTCACTGGTGCAATAAATTCATTGATTTCTCCCTTATCTTGAAAAGGAAGCTCTGAACTTGAGCCAGTATGAGACCATAGAATGGCATGAGTTGGAAGGGAACTTTAAAGAACATCTAGTTGCATCTCCCCTGCCATAGGCAGGGACACCTCCCACTAGTCCAGGTTGCTCAAAGCCCCATCCAACCTGGCTTTGAACATTTCCATCTGTCAGAGATGACATCTCCATCATTGTCAGAGCCCTGAGGTCACTGCTCTCTCCCTCCCAAAACCCAGGCAGGCTGTTTCCTAGGACTGCTGTGCTGACTTGGGAGGTATGGAGCTTGCATGAACAGGACACAACACCCATGTGTTGCCAAAGCAACCATCTTACCTCCCTCAATAGTCTGTGGCAGCCACTTGCTGCTGTCATTGGTGCATTGCAAGTCAAGGGAGGTCCAGATGAGTTTGCCATCGAGCTTCTTGCATATGCTGGTGCCAGAGGTAGGGGTTCTCTTATCATAACCATGCTGGCATTTGAAGTGTAATACTTGCCCCTCAGAATACGTGTTGTTCAGGCTTAAAGAGGCATGTGGAATAGTCTTGGGAGGACCACAAAAACCTGTGGGATCACAAAGCAGCACATGATAGACTTTACCTACTGCTTTTGTTCTTGAAACAACATGATTTGTATTCTCATAAAATATGGAAAAACAAGATACGTCAAGCCTAATTCTTTGTTAGGATATAAAATACTCATTTGCTCACACCATCTCACTCATTCAGCCAAGATATTACAGCAATGGCTTCTTTACACCAAAATAATTAAAAATTATTTATCATTACTCTTGCCCTGCTTCCATGGAAATCAGTGGAAGGGTTACAGTAATGGACAAGCTCTTACCTACCTTTCTGGTCAAAGTCTGAAAGGTTTTCTTGCTTCTGGGGTGCAGGGCTCTGTGTTTTTCTTTCTGGGTTCATGTGTAACTCCATCGTGGGAGCCAATGACAACAAAATTTTCTCATCTGTGGGAGAAGATGTAAACTTAAGGAGAAACTTTTTCAGGGTGAGGGTGACAGAGCCTGGAACAGGCTGCCCAGAGAGGTTGTGGAATCTCCTTCTCTGAAGACATTCCAAACCCACATGGACACTTTCCTGTGTGACCTGATCTAGGTGCTCCTGCTCTGGCAAGGTGATTGGACTAGATGATCTTTCAAGGTCCCTCCCAATCTTGAACATCCTGTGATGTTCTACAAGTGTAGAAAAAAAGACAGTAAACACTTACCAATGCATTCAAAGCTCCTGTAGAACCAAGAAGCAACCTGCTCTATCATTCTACACCGAATTCCTCCATACTGGCCTTTTCTTCTCCTGTAGCCACTGTCACATTCATAATACAGCTTGGTCCCCAGGGGATACATTTCAACAGTAACATCAGCAAATTCAGGCCTTGGAAGAGGTGGGCATTCTTCTGCAAACAGAAAGACTCCGACTCAGGACAGCCTGTGCATTTGCCTTATCTACCAAGGACTTCACACATCTTTCTATCCTATTACTATCAGATCATGCCCAGAGCACAGTGAAGTAAACCCAGTTCTGCTTCCAGCCACAGGGCTAAAATCACAGCTGAGGAACAAAACGATGTCATGAAGGGAATATGAGGGTAGCAAAGTTTATAAGTATCTAAAGGGCAGATGTTAAGAGGATGGGACCAGACTCTTCTCAGTGATGCCCAGTGACAGGACAAGGAGCAATGGGCACAAACAGGTTCCACCTTAACATGAGGAAAATGTATGTCCTGTGAGGGTGACAGAGCCTGAGCCAGGTTGCTCAGAGAGGTTGTGGTGTCTCCTCCTCTGGAGAGATTCCAAACCCACCTGAATGTGATCCTGGGCAACCTGCTCTGGGTGACTCTGCTAGAGCAGGGGAGGTTGGATGAAATTATTTCCAGCTGTGACTTCCAACTCCTACCATTCTGTGAATATGTGATCCAAACCCTTCTTCACACTGGAGTTAGTGGTTGCCATTGTTTTTACAAGTACAGATTTGTACAGGATGTAGAAAAATCCCTTAGGAGTGTCTACACCAACTGACACAGAGCCTGTGTTTGTCTACACTCCTTTAGTTTAGGCTGATTCCACTCTCTCATGTGCCTTCTAGAGGGGAAAGGGATGCTGGAGCCAGGATGTTGTGCAGCAGCTGGAAGTGGTGCCAGGTCCTGCCCCCGTGCCTGNCCTAAATATAACTTGTCCCAAAACAAGGACGTGAAGTGCTGTGTCATCAGCAAATCACATCTAAATATACTTCTTAATCAGTTGGAATGAATTAAGCTAGATCATTTCAGTGCACTTGAAAAGCCCGCTGAAGCTGAGCTGGAGACCCAGAGGTTGATAAAGGTGCTACTTAATGATTAATTAAGGCCTAAAGTCTGAGAAATTCAAAGATAAAACATGTTGGCTAAATCAGGGCTGGCATTTGGGATCTTTGGGTGCATGATTTGTGGCCCTTTATGCTTAGGCAGAACAGTTACAGCAATTATGAGTCAAATTTCTTTGTCCTCATGACTTCCTATTTTCTGCAGCCATAATTAATGCAGCCTTAGCAACTAGTGAGAACAACTGGAAGAGGCCTTGAATCACTGATAGTAGTTGGTCATTTGGAGTCTACCCTTGACTCCCAAAGTGCCTTCTCCATGAAATAAAGCTGTGTCTTACCTACAGCAGCCCAATCAGCAACTCCCAGACCCAGTCCTGCAGTGCCCTTCAGGGTCACTCACAATTTTCTCACTTTGATATTTTCTGCCCTTCTTACTTTTCATTATCTTGCTGCTTAGTAAAAGCCACAAATCCTGAAGAAGACAACAGTGAAAAGTATTGGGAGCAGCTTAACAGCTAAGCTGTGTCAGGGATATTTCAATCCCTTTGTATCTTCGTGTTATCAAAGGATTTGTCTTGTAAACTACTTCAGACTGTGGCTTCAAGAGATGTGTCTGTACCTGAAATAGTTAACCACATGGTTTACCACAGACTGTCAGGGTGATTAAAATTAAAGAGTTATCAGATTAGCAGCAAGTTGAGATCATGTACTCTCACTTTCCCTGAAAGCTTAAAGCATGTTTCCCTCAAGACTTCAAAAGCCTCTTTGAAGCAGACAGCAGATCTGAATCTCAGCACGAGGGATGCAAACCTACAACTCTTTAGTGTGTTCTTAAGAAAAGCCACAGCATTTGGCCTACTCATCATAAAGGGCAACCATTGTTTTAGTCGATGATCAAATGAAGTTATGGTTCTTCTGAACTTGAATATTGTGCAGCACAGGGGTGATGGTGAGCATCAGGCTGGTGCTCTTGGATCAACTCACCCACGTTGCAGCTGGATCTCCCATAACAAGATCCAGCCTTTTCATTTCATCCACATCACTCAAATCCTAGTCTTCTCACACCTAAACCACTGCAGTGGTTACTTCTTTGGCCTTTACAACAATATTTCTATCACTGATCATCCAGAAAGCACTTAGAAATTTTAATTTCTAAGTCTCATTGTGACTCTGTTTCCTTCTGTTGACTTCTAACTGATTTGCTTTCACATCAAGTATTTTTC
>VYZU01069198.1:0-12813 GCA_013401355.1 Ceyx cyanopectus | reverse complement strand
GTGGTGTATTTGTTCCATTGAACAATATTTTTTCATTTGCAGTATTTTCTTTGATAGAAAAAAATTACCATGGAATAGTCTTTATTTTCTTTTTCCTTTTAGACTATATATTAAACTATATATAAAGCAGATATGTGGAAGCGTGTAACATGCACACATAAGTTCAGTATGCCCAAGAAGAGAATGACAAGGGTATTCCTCATATAGGCTTCTCTCTCTCTCTCTCATATATATATGAGGTATATATATATAAAGGGTACAAGGAGACTGAAGAACATAAGGGAGTGGCAAGGGAACTCAGAACCTACGTCATCAGTTCAAATCAAGCCTGGTGGGTAGCAACTGATCTGTGCAGACAAACCAAAATCTTTCTTAAAATGAATAAACAGCTACAGACCAGTGTTTAGCAGATGTGTGTTTGCATTTACAGCTGCACTGAGCACTTGCTGGCAGCCTTCAGAGAACAGCAGTCAAGAACGCACCTAAAGCTTCTAGACTAAATGACCTAGGTAAAAAAATCTGGCTTTTAGGAACAGTGTACGAGCATCATTGATCAAGAAAAGTCGAAAGTCTCATAGATTCATAGATATTAGGGGTTGAAAGGGACCGAGAATCTGCTTTTTGGAAAAGTAGCAGGTTTGCACCCTTATTTACCTTCACTGGGGAAACAAACAAACAAAATTACAAATGTTTTTGTAACCAGATCAGTCACAACTGTTATTTTGTATGTGTATTTGGTGTGCTGGACTTAGTATTAATGTAGTCAGTAAATGCATGCATGAAAATAATAATAAATATGTGAATTCAGAAACAAAAGCTCCTCATCCAAGGCTTTTAACTAGGTAGTTATCATCTCATTTGGAGATTATTCTGAATATACTGTATCATGAAAGTTCAAGGACAACATAATTCTGGTACTTTAATACACAACTTCTAAACGTAAGTGGGAGACAGCACTTTGAGTTAGGTACTTAGATACGTTCTTATTTTGAATTTCAGACCTATATCTTTCATATTAATGTCTCCATAAAGGTTTTCAGTCTGAGCTGTAATTACAGGGCTGGGCCATTCAGCACATGAGAACAGAGATGGCCTTCAGCACCCACAGACCCCAAATCACCCTGCTGGGACACAGGACAGTAAACATAGTTTACAATATTCATATGTCAACCAGTACAGTCATTGCCTTAAAAAGTACTGACAGCTGAGACACTTGCAGCAGAAAAATGCCCCTCCAGCCCCGGAACTGTCTGCTGTACATCAACAAGTCTGATCTTTAGAGGAAGACCCTTCATGGTCAAAACTGCAGTGATACATTTGACAGAAACTGAAGCACAGCTGCTCGTGCATTAATATGACCAATTCTCATGGCACAGTATCATAGCTCTCATCTGGCTGGGAGAAAAAAAAGCCTTCTTTGAATGATCCACTGCAATATAGCATTGTAAAACATATGTCTTTGACTTCTGCTGAAAAAAAAGTCTGATAATAAATACAGTGATGTAGGTTGGTATTTTATTTATTTTTTTTCCACCCTCAAACTAGCAGGCTTGAAGGTTCATCGAGAAAGCAGACTGAAGTTGTGTCCCTCTCAAAACATCATTGCAGCTTTAAAGCTTTGCTAAAAAATTATTGTATCAATGAATACTCATCCAGTAAGACCTGCTAAACCCAGTGCCTTCACTGAGATACACCTCTGCAAAAGAACTGGACCTTAATGAAAGTTTCAATTAATACAAAGGAAGATAAGGTTTGAAAGTCATTCTTTAATATGGTGTATCTATGACAAAACACAATAAAAAGACAAGCCAGAAAAAAGAAGCAGCGACCACTGCATTTGTCTCTAAATCAACTAATTACGACTCTGGAAAGTCAGAAGGTGCAACTCTCACAGTGGTTTGAAACCGACAACCCTGAAAAAATTCTGAAAACCTAAATATTTACAAGCATATATATATAAATATGCACACAGCAATGTATGTTTCTTTCTGGCCATAAGATTTGCTTTGCAAAAGCCATGATAACACTGCTGTATCCAAGTTAAACACTGCAGAGTTTTGTTTCCATGACCCAGCTAAGAGCATGTGATTTCTGCAGTGTAGACACAGAGACCACAAGGGTGGAAACACAACTGGCCCTTCCTAAGTTAGCTACCTGTAAAAGGAGATTCAGCCCTTGACACAACAGCAAACAATCTAAAACAGATACAGAGAAAGGTAATAAAGAGATGGAAGAGTGTTGGAACACATATATTCCACTAGAATATTTTCAGGTATTTTCTATTTTAATTGAAAACAACAACAAAAAAATTCCACAAATGGACCCAGTGAGAAAAGTCATGTCCTTGCAGCATCAAAGGAAGAAAGAGAATGGATGTGCGAGTGATGAAGCGTTAAATTGTGGTAGATGGAAAAAAAAAGGAAAAAAGAGAGAAAGAGGGATAATGCTAAGATGAGAACAAGAAAAAGAAACACAAATCACAAGGAAGAAGCTGCTTTAAGAGGAGGGTACTGCCCAGAGGTGCAAGAGTAAGTGCCCAGGAAATGAGCTATGAAAATAAGGGAAGACAGAGGGATAACAAACCTGCTGGAACACAATGGACTTTCTGGGAAAGCTGCTGTTATTTATTAACCCATTAATAATACAGGGCCTGGAAAGCCTCCCTTGCAGTAAAGGAAATTCCCATATATCTTTGAGAAAAGAAACTGGGAAAACTCACTGATCCATGAAGCTTATCCTATCTCGCTCTCATCCTGTTTTCTAGAAATGACATACCTCTCACCTTGCATTATCTGGATTATTAACTACAGTTGTTGACAGCTGATTTTCTTATATGAGTATCTCTGTTAGAGCAGAACTTCTTGCTGCTCCTATGGTTGGTTCTATGTAAACTTTCAGAGGTCCCTTGGCTTTACCCTTTTCCAAACCTCAATTCAATACATTCCCTTAAAAAGCTCTTTAAAGATCAAAGCATTAGCATAAAATGTTAATTTTCAGTGCAGTTGGGCCAGATAAAAATCATACTCTTCAGTCAGTTATAAGGAGACATAGCTCAAGGAAAAAAAAAATTAACACTGGCCTCATCCAAAGAACTTGAAATATCTCAAATAAAGCTGAACTCTGCATACAGCTATATATTTAATGCTATCTGATGTAACCTTAGAGTAAAAAGAAAAAGGTCCAAGAGATGGAACTAGGCCATATTGATGTGTTTTCCACTGCCTTCCTGTGTAGTATCTGTTCCTATGTTTACCAAGTCTGAAAAACTTCGGTCGGTCAGTCAGGTGCTCCAGATTATCTGTTGAGTGAGGAATGGCATTTCCCATATTGCTGAGGTCACTTTGGGACCACTACTATGTCTGAAGAAGCCCAAAATCTACCAGTGGAAAAAAAAAAGATCAGAAAATAATAATAGCATATTGCCTCTTTTTATCAAAACATAAGGAAAGCCAGCACTTCCCCATGGGTGGTGAACTGTCAGCTCATACCATCTCTGAGCCTAGCATACCAGAAAGTAAGTGCTCTTCACTTAGAAGCAGATAAAACATCTGATCTTGTAAAATAGTAATAGACATGTAAGTGCATTTGTAAGACTTGTTTAGAAACCCACAGACACGCTGCCATGGAAGCGTGACTTCTTTATTTCTTACTTACAGCAAGAGTTGTGAGACAAAAGAGGAACAAAGCCATCATGTCAAACGTCTGTACTCAGTCCCTGGCATAGAGTGGAATGGAAGTTCTTGCTATTTGTATGTAACCTGGATGGCAACTGCACAGGCATTGTTTACACTACAAATTTTCCACACAGCACATTGTTATTATCATCATATTTCCATTTTTAATGAATATTTTGATGTATATTAATGACTAATAACTATGCTAAGAAATAATTTATTATTCATTAAAGGAAAAAAAGTGAAGGCAGGTATAATGGAAGCTGATTTGTGCATTCAAATGTTTCTACCCTGGTCAAGACCTGCTTCTCAGGGTGGAAGAAGCACAAAACTTGGTACACGCCATATAAATGTAACTTGAAAAAAGAAGTGAGCCATACACTACACAAAACGAGGACCAGTGCCTGTAACTGTTTCCAAAACCAACTTCCTTTCCAAGAAAACAGTTTTGAGGCCCCGTTATAAGAAACACTACTTTCAGAAATCTTTTTCAAGAATACACTGATAGCTACAATGGTCAGTGTTCTTGGTAGACTCCACATAACCTCAGGTCACTTTCCCATATGCTTATGTTTTGGTATTTCTCACCGAAAAGCTAACAGAGTAACAAACCTGCAAGTAAACAACATTTCCCTCAATTACCCTCTTATTTTAGGTGTGGGGTTGTGGAGGGAAGGAGTAGAGCAAGAGAGGGGGCTTGGGAGGTATTTTTAGATTAAAAACTTCATATTGAGTAGCTGAACTTTTAATGCACTATGAATTGTATTACCAACATTGGCTGATAAACAACAATATTTATGACAGTATCATTGGCTGAAAAGAACAGTGCAACTGAATCACACTTTCCTAAACTGCCTAGCAGTTATACATCTGTTTAAGACTGCACGATTTGGTACAGTATTACAAAGTTCGGTATGTTTACCAGCCCCTTAGTTAAGTCAACTAACAGCACAGCTACCAAGTATAGACTTCACTGAGACGATCTCATTTTGTTAACTTCAGACTTTCGGGGGTGGATATGCCATAGGTACACTGGATCTTTTAACTAACTTCAGGCTGTGTAAATATATATGACTTTCTTATAAATCATTTAACCTTTTAAGACAGCTTTCCTCAACTACTCTCTCTTTTTTTTTTTTTTTTTTCTAGGTAGAGATCTTCAATCATTAGTCTATTTCTTTAGATATGTCACACTTTTCATGAAAAGTACCTCCCGTCCCTCTTCAATCAAACCCTCCCTCCTTCAGCAACAACCAGTTTCAATTTCTGGTCACTCGTATTGACCCAGCACCCCAGGCACCCNGAGCCCCCCCCCCCCCCGCCCCCCCCCCCCCCCCCCCCCCCCCCCCCGACTCCAAACTGCTAACCCAGCAAAAGCCACTTTCTGACCTTGCCAGCCTCCAGTGCCACCCCGCTTTTGCCAGCCCCAGCCCTCGCTCCCTTGCTTGCATATTCTCGACTCACGTCCAAAGATTCCTTTTTGTCTCCTTTAAATGCCATGGGACTTTGAAGCCCCGCGATTCCGAGCTCCTGCTCGCACAGACGCTCCCGATTCCCAATGAAGTTTCACCGTCATCTACTTTCCTCGCCAGCTGCTGTCACGCATTGAGCGCAAACGGAGAGCCCGCTGTCCTCTCCTCCTCCCTTCTCACACCCCTGCACGGTTCGAACATGATTTATTATTATTTTTTTTAAGCCTCGGAGCACCACGGAATCGCAGCTGACTGCGGCCGCTCCTGAGAAGCTGCCTGAAGCCGCCCGCCCCCGCAGAGCTGCTCGGGCTGGGACACCGGCTTCCGCCCCCGAGCCGCGCTGGCTGCTGCACTGCAGGTCACTCCGCTAAGTTGCTGCCGGCGCAGCCCGCCGAAGAGCGGCACTTACCGGCACCAAACCTCCTTGCTGCTCAAGCCGGGGCAGCAGCCCGTTCAACAGCGCTTTGGGGGTGAGCTAAGTTGCAATCAACACTCTCCGGGTATCTGCTTTTTTTTTTTTTTTTTCTTTTTCTTTTTTTTTTTTGCGGTGATGTTGATCTCTTCACTGTCTGGAGGAGAGAGAGAAAGATAAAGTGAAATCCTCCGAGGGAGTTAGAAGAGGCACCACAGCGATGTTTCTTAACGTGAGCTTCTCAGCAAGCGTGCTCGGGTCTGGAAGATGGTGTAACTGCTGTGATAGGCTCCTGTCATGTCCCCTGAGCCGTGAGATGATCATTGACCTGATTAGCTCGGAACACTCCCCACATGCAGAGAAAGCACTGAGAGGATTGGTGGGTCGCAGGGGAATTGGGAAAGGCACCAGGGCCGCTTGGGAATCTTCATTCTTCCAGCCTAATGGATGTGCTGCAGCTGAGGCTGTAATCTGTGAGGAGGTTATGCACAGTGGTAACCATCTAAGGACTTAAATGTGCTTTGCACGCTGCTCCTCAAGGTGCGCCAGCGCCCAGTGCGGGGCAGTCGCTCTGCAACACGGGGCTCACTCTCAGATGTTCTGCAAGCCGAGAGATAAAGTGGATCCATGAATTTGACCCTGGAGACAACCGCAGATAATGGGTGGAATGAGCATGGTGGGCTCTTGTTAGCCCCCAGATGGCAATCACTCACCATGGAAAAAAAAAAAAAACCCAAACAAAAAAAACCAACCAAACAACAGAACCCAAAGAGACCAGAATTATTTAACATGTGTATGTGGCAATTTAAATAAAATGTAGAGAAAGAATGCCAAATTAGTATGGAAAGAACTCTTCAACACAGAGATAAAATCAGTAGCAAAGCACAAAAATACACATTCTTTTCTATGCTTGCAGTAGAGGGAAAAAACCAAACAACCAAGGAATGCATTCAAAGAACCTAATTTGCCTTTCACTCTTACTAATAGAAATAAATCCATTAAAAATGACAGCTTAAATTTAGATTTAAAAAAAAACAGAGTGAAAGTGTATTTGTTACCTTATTTTGGTTCTAGGTTATTATGGAAACTAGATTTTTGTGCACCAAGTATTCAGACTGATGTGGTCAAATGAGTTCAGCCAAAGTATGTCCACTTTTATGACTATTGTAATCTGCTATTTTCCTGCTTCTTGGATGACAGTGATGACACTAGACAATTGACTCAATTTTTCATTCATATTTATCCATGAAAACACCAGTTTGTGACTAAGAGAGTTGTTCACAGAATAACGTGTTTAGTGATGGCATTTTATACTGATATACCAGTATAAAATGGGTAAAAGTTTGTTAGCAACTTGTCCTGGTTTGGGTGAAAAGCAAGCAAATTCAGTTCAGTGATTTTGCTTTTTAGCTTAAGTTTCTAACTAACTGCACTTTCTGGAGTTGGAGGCATGTTTTGCAGACAGTCTCTGCTTCTAGCAGAGATAACACCTAATGTTTACAGTTACTGCCAGGGGTGGAATGCAAAACCAAGGCCACTGCTAGAACTTGTGTGTTGCACTGGGGGGTGCAGAAAGTGTAAGACCGCACCTGTGGGGAGGAGCAGACAGGACAGGTGACCCCAAATTGACCAACGAGGTATTCCATGCCATACACGTCATATCCAGTATATAAAGTTTGGGGGTCGAGAGGTTCGTTCTGCTTCTTCTGTTTCTTCTGCTGCTGCTTCTTCTTCTTCTTCTCTCGCTCTCTTGCTTTGGCTCTCTTGCTTGCTCTTTCGATCTCTCGTTTCGATCCTGATCCTGAAGGCCCGGTGCCAGAGTCCAGCTCCTCCACAGCGTCCGTGAGGGTGACGTAATTACCATCGGGGGGAGGTTGGGTTCGGTACTGGCTGTGTATATATTTGTATATATTTGTATATACCTCATTTCATTTTTTTGATTAAATTGCTTTAGTTCCTTTTTTGAATCGCTAAGTCTCTCTCTCCCTTATTCCTTTTCTCTCCCCTTTGGGGAGGGAGGAGGGTTAAAAGAGAGCAGTCTGTTATCGGTCTGGGGGCTGCCCTGACCCCAAACCGCAACACAACTGAAGGTTTGGAACCTATAGTAGTAATGCTACTTCATATCTAGTTATCCTAAGTTACTCTTACATGGAAAATGGATTACATATTTCCTTTCTGAAGGCATTCACATCAGAAATCTTATTACAGAGATAAGTACCACATGAAGGAACCAGAAGAGTTTGAATCTCCAATTTATTTAGCAAGCCCCAGAAGACAATGATTTCTCACCCTAACTCCAGCCACCCTAACTATAGTGCCTGAGACACAGGCAATAAATCTACACCCCGTGTTCACTACACGGTCAGTAGGGAGAGAACAATTTATCTACCTTAAGAGTGGTAGATATAGAATTTTTTATGATCCTCTTCTGGAAGTTTCCCTCTCTGCATCCACCGATCAAAGATTTTCTGTGTGCAAAATCTGGATAACAAGATTGTCTTTAGCAATATTTATTATTCAGACAGAACTTTCTGGAACATACACTATCTTTTAATATGTTTTACAGAATGCCTATCACCCAGGGATTCTTGTTTCACGTGGGACTAATGTGAATAATAATTAATCAATCTAATATTAATCTGACAAAATAATAATTAATAAAAAAGGCAGCTTTTGCTTGCATTAATTTGAAACACAAACACATTCTTGAACGTGACCAAATGGATTTCATGTGTCAAGACCAAGGTGATTTGCTGCTACAATCCTAACAGAAAAAGAAGTTTCTTCCCTTCTTTCCTTACCCACAGAATGGGCAGAGTCACGCCAATGCTCATGATCTTATCTGTTCTGACATGGCATCCCTCATGAAACTGGTACTCCTCAGACACACACTGTATTATTTATGATTCAAATACAATGAAAGAAATTCAATATGAAAAAGACCATATTAAGACAATTCCTTTGTCCTTGCTGAAATCTTCCAATTTCAGATTTCTTGCTGTTTACTTGAGTCCTAACCCTCAACAGCCCTGGAATTTTCAATGCTTCTCTTAAACTATTATTCCACAACCTACAAAATCTCCGAGTCAGGAATAATTTTGTTGCTACCATCCCCTTTTCAAATCTCTTTCAGTAATTTTACACTAAACATTCCAGTCATAATATAAATTGCCATCTTCCTCTCGGATTTTTTCAAGGTTTAAAAGCCAACATTTATCAGAAGTTCATAGAACATAACTGAATTATTTTAATTGTTTCTCACTTCAAGTAAAGGTCTGAAAAAGAAAACAGCAGGTCCAGAAAGGGACTGAAGCATGAAGGGACAAAATCTGAAGTGACAATTTAAGTTTGTGCAGTAACAACTGGGACTTACTGTTGCCTTAGACAATTGGGTAAGAAACTAGCATTTTTAATTTGATGTTAACGAAAGGAAACAGTAATTTGAATCACTCATAAAATCTAAATAACAGAAGTGAAGTCAGTTGGCTTGGGTTCTATTCCCAATCTTAAATATAATTTAACATTTTAAATTCAATACCTATCAGTCATCTAAATATATGCACAGAGGATATAAGAAAAGTAATATGTCTTCAATAGGAGACAATACAATCATTTAAATAATTGAAAAAATTAGACACCCTTCTCTCAAACCATGACTGTAGCAAAAAAAAATAAAATACAGTAATGTGAGAAAATTTTAAAATCACAACAGCTTAAATATATATATATATACACAAGAAAACAATTCTTTGTTTCAGGACTGTTTCTCAATGAGAAGGAAAAATATTACCTCAGAGGCAAGACAAGCTACTAGTCATGGAAAAAAAATCCTCTTCCAACTAGTATCACTCACAGAATTATTCTTTTTTTTTCTACAATTAGAAAGAACCTTCAGTTTGAAAAAGATATACTATACAAGATGTACTGAGAGTGCCACTTGCTCAGAAATCTCGATTTATTTTTTTTTAATAAGAAATAAACATAAAAGAGTTATTGTCTCTTTCATTTTGTATGGAAAGACAGTGACTAGAAATCAGGTGTGGGACTACTCTAGGATAGCAGTAAAACTAGCAGAATAAAAGACTTTCTATAAGAGACTGAGTAAAACTGTATTTATCCTTCATCTCTCCAGAGAGATAACATATAAATAATAAACCACTTAAAGTAATCAGGAAAGCTTTTAAAAAAATAAAACTGTTTGAACCATTTGAACTTTCACAACCATCAGATTTTCTCCCTTTTGGCAACCCATTTTTTCCCCATGTCAGCTAGGGCCAACCAGACTAGATAAACTCTTAGTGATACCTGACAAATGCCACGCAGCTTAGCACTGAAATTTGACTCTCATCCTCATTAATTTAAAAAGCTCAAGTGAGCTGATTCAACTCCAAAATCTCATCTGGCTTACATCAGCATAGCTGCACTGATTTACGTGGAACAGCAGAGTTAAAAATTAGTGCGATCTCACCTAAAAGCAATAGAATTTGTCATCAATGAATATTACACTGGATTTCAAAGATCAACTTTCCCACATCATCCAATATTTTCTTTTTTATGTGGATCATTTTTTTTCCCCATACTTTTTGGCCACAGTGAGTACAGATAACACATGAAATTTGCTTCCATTGAAGAAAAACATTAATCCTGAACGGTCAGTGCTTTAGCTGAGCACCTTGTCCAAGAGGTTCTTGATTGTAAGGTAAGGTGTGATCTGGATCACATCTGTTTCCCCAGTGGAAAAGGGCTCACTTCATCTGGCTTCTATTTTTGGCAGCTCTAGGGGCTCGGACAAACTCAAAGCGCTCTTGCTCTTATGTGATTCCAATTCTTACTCCCAATTGACAATAATAACCAGTACCATTCCTTTTCCTTAGGCCAGACTTCCAAAGATAAGGAAAATGGTGCAGCATATTGCTTGAAGACACTTTTGATTCTGCTATGCAGCATACAGCTGGCGCTCCATCGTACACATTGATTAAGCTGGAGTGGGGAGACATATGAATGTCAGTGCTATTTCCTTGGAGGCATTCCCACAATGCTGGAGACATGGCTATCCCTAGATTTAAGTAAAGGTCTACCAAATGCATCAAGAAGCAGTTGCAAGCTTTGGAACATCCTAGTACCACAGTGGAATGGTTTTAAAAGCATAATGACAAAGGGAAAGCTGGTGCTGACTCAGCACTCCTTGAGTCTGTTCTGGAAGTTACTGGAGAATGTTGTTCTTCCCAAGGGCAGGGAACTTACGGGTAGAGCAGGGTCACAGCCCTGTGAGTGAACAGCAGCATGGAAGGGTAAGATTTTCAGGATGTATTCAGATCTGGGAAATAAAGGTAGGAAGAAGATGTGAAATGGGAACAGGCCACAACTGTTTTCATTAGGCCTCTTCAGTTTTATGACCACCTAAGAAAACTAGACTTTGTATCACAGAGAAAGAGTTCATGATCCAGCACCAAGTGAATTATGGTCGTTGATGATCATAAAGAAATGCACAATAATTTGGATGTGATATGTACCTGCAATACTATTTAGTTGCAGATCTGTATTATAAAGCCAGTTTTTGTTGAAACATGGCAGCCACATTTTGTTGAGTCTGTTTGGTGTGTCTGTCTATGTGAATTGAGAACCTCAGGTCTACTAGAATTTACTCTACAGAACAGAGGGATTTTTATATGTCAAGTTAGTTTATCTCTGCTAAAAATTTTTGAAAGCAATACACCTATACAGTTCAACTGAAAATAAGATTACAGAGCTGTAACAGTTACATAGCTGTTTTGCAGCAGAGTGTGACATGTAATTTCAAGTCTGGGTCACCTTTTTTGCTGGGGGCTATAGATCCTTAGGCATAACAGTAAAACTGGGAGCACCCTGCAAGTTGCACCACAGGCACAGCGTGGGAGACAGTGTGACTCAGGGACATCCTTTCTGAAGTACAATTCCTCCCTCACATTCTTCTTGTTAGGTGAAGGGAGCAGTGTGATTTGTGGTGCAACCTGTCTCAGCAGTGATTTACAGTAACTTCACATTAAAATCTCTGTCTGCTCACTCCCTTTTGCCACCCACTTGCTATAGCATGCAGGGATAGGGGAGAGAGGACAGTGCAAAAAGCAGCGTGCAGGGATGCAATATACTGCTTGTAATGACATAAATATCTTATACCTATCCATTAGCTTCCATGTTCCTGTCTCTCTCAATAAGGAGGGGTTGCTTGTCCCCTTGAAGGTGACAAAACTGAACTGCAGTTTAGTCTCAGAATTCTTCCTGGTGTTTTTACAACAGAAGCCTGTTCTGCTACTTACTCAGCCTAATACAATAAATCTAACACCCTTTAAGGGCCACACTTTCAGCATCATAAACTATCATATCTGTCCATTTTTTCAGGGGAACCACGGGGCTTTTATAAAACCCAGAGAAAATCAGATTTTAGGAGGTGACATCTCTGCCTGTGATTGTTCAGACATTACTTGTTTCTGGAAAAGCTCAGAAGATACACAGTAACAAATATAAACATTAACTCAAACCCTCCAGCAATCCTAACTTGCAAATCTCCGACTAGTTTTTAGACTTCTAACTTTGGGAAAATTGGTTTTGTTTTGTTTTTATTAACTTCTAATTTCACCCTTGTCTGTTTTTCCTCACACGATGCCACTTCTATCATATTTCATCTGTTTCAGAGACATCCCTTAATCTGTTTTTTAAATTCTTAAAAAAAAAAAAATGCTGCCTTTTCTCTTCAAGTTATTTTAATAAACCTGTTCTCTAGCATAGAAAACAGATTATTTCTTAACTTAATCTGCTATCCTGCCACTTACTCATTCCTTATTAGTGTTTCTTCCTATACAATTCAAGTACCACAAGCACTTCCTATCTTTCTTCTCCAAGGATTATTTTCCCCATCTCTCTTATGTTCCTCCTTCCCTGTTTTCTTGCTCTCATTTTTGTCAGTCTCTAAAGGAAAGGGATCTTTCCGCCTTTTCTGGAAGTGTTAGAATGGATACATATAAAGGGAGAAAATAGAATAACAGCTGCATTTTTTTTCTATATACTCATAAGGAATTCTTATGCAAGAAAATTAAATGCTGACAAAATTACTTGTAGCATCACATTCCCTCAACTACTGTTCAGGACAAGCTGCAAATTCTGCAACGGAGCATGAAAGGGAAAGTTTCAGTTGCTACTTCTCTCTCATCATGGGTGGAAGCAAGTTTTCCTCAGGTAACAGACCCAACTGTTCTCCAGCCAAGCTTGAGAAGTGTGG